>ML290956.1:0-40446 GCA_005239495.1 Nicotiana undulata | reverse complement strand
AGAATCAAACTTAAGAATTTTAAGTTCTTGAATTCGTTAACAATGCGCCGAACCGACCTATACTACTCAGAATGACACCAAATTTTGCAGGCAAGTCATAAATGACATAACAGAACTATTCCCGCTCTAAATTCCATTCGGACCTCGATAACTCAAAAACACGTTCCAAACCAAATTTCAAACTTAAGGAAATTCTTATTTTGATATTGGGCGCCAAAACGCTCCCGGGTCATCATAACCCCATTCTGAACAAACGATCAAGTCTGAAATCATCATACAAAGCTACTGGAACTGTCGAAACTCTATTCCGAGGTCGTTTGCTCAAAATATTGACCGAAGTCAAACTTGGCCAAAAGGCCAACCTCAAGGAACTAAGTGTTCCTATACTGCCCTAAACACTTCTGAAACCCGAACCATCTGCCCCCGCAAGTCACGAATAATAATAAGATGCTATGGGAAGTCTCATTTAGGGGAACGGGATCCGATAACGCAAAATGACCGGTTGGGTCGTTACAGAAGTATGTCCGGATTGGGTTTTGGATAACCCGGGAGCGTTTCGGCGTATATTGTGGAAGTCAGCATTTTTGAAGGAATTTCCTAAGTTTGGCTTGAAGAGAATTTCAGTGATATTGATATCTGTTTGGGGTTCCGAGTCTGGGAATAGCTTCGTATGGTGATTCTAGAGTTGGGAGCGCGATCGGAAGTGAATTCGGATGTCCGTAGGTTATTATGAAGTCATTTGGCTAAAGATAGAAATTTGAAGGTTTTTGAGAAATCCGATCGGAAGTGGAAATTGTTATATCGGGTTCGGAATGCGATTCTGGAAGTTGGAGCAGGTTCATAATGTCCAATATGACTTGTGTGCAAAATTTGGGGTCAATCGGACGTGATTTGATAGGTTTCGGCATCGGAGGTGGAAGTTTGAAATTTCAAAGTTCATAAAGTTGAATTTTAGTGCGATTCATAATTTTGGCATTGTTCAATGTGATTTGAAGCCTCGAGCAAGTCCGAGTGAGGTTATGGGACTGAGTCGTGTGATTGGACGGGGTCCCGAGGGCCTCAGGTGTGTTTCGGGGTGGTTCCGGGTTATTTTCAAGTGTTTTGTTGCTGCTGTTTTTCTGGTGTTTGGGGGGTTCAGTTCGATCAGCCTTAGTAGTGTGATCGCGGAAAAGAATTTGAGGGATGGAATTTTTGGCTTGTGCGATCGCACAAGGAGGAGTGCAACCGCACAGAAGAAAATGAGGCTAGGTGTTTTGGCCTTTGCGAACGCATGGTTGAAGTTGCGATCGCGGAGGAGGATTTGGAGGGAGCTGGAAAAGGGCATGTGCGATCACAGGCATGCTTGTGTGATCGTGTAGAAGAAAATTTGGGCATCATAGTTGTCCTATGCGAACGCAAAGCATTTCATGCGATCGCATAGGGGGTTCTCCTAGGCAGTGTTCATTTTAAAATGGATTTTTGCCATTTTTCTCATATATTTCTCATGGTTGGGGCGATTTTGGAGGATTTCAAAGGGGGATTTTCATCAAGCATCAAGAGGTAAGTTATTCCTTCTCATTTCCAAGTTAATTCAAGGTTTAGACATGGGATTAGACATGAGATTTTGTATAAAATTAGGATTTTTGAAGAAAACCTAGAAAATTTGGTAATTTGGATTTTAGCCACGAATTGATCATGAATATTTGAGTAAATTGTACATTTGAAATAGTAAAGCTATGGGTAGAGTTTACCTTCGAGAAATTTCGAAATCCGGGTACGCGGGCCCGAGGGCATTTTGGTCAATTCATTGAGCGGAGTTGGGAAATTGTATAATTTGAATTTGTTACGAGTATTAGAGGGCATTTTCATTGCTTTGCCCGTTATTTGGATAGTTTTGAGCGTTGTGCATCAATTGGAGTTGTCGGGAGGGCTTGGAAGCCAGTTATGAAGTTTTGGAGCGAGGTAAGTCTCCTTTCTAACTTTGTGAGGGTGAATTGTCCCCATAGGTGAACTAAATGCATATATGCTATTGTTTGCGGGGGCTACGTATGCACGAGGTGATGGGAGTCCGTGCGTAGCTACTGTTATGCCATGTCGGGGTAGTCTAGGACCCACATCATGCCTTGCATTTTTTCTAGAAATGAATTATATGCTTTATGAATTTATGTAATATGAAACTTTGGTTTTTCCTGAGATCACAGAAATTGGTAATTTAAAGGAATTGTTTATTGAACGTAATTTAAGAAAATGTTATATGTGCATGTGACCGCTTCACAATTTACATTCCGCGAGCGGAGTGTTATTTCTCCCACTCTCATGGGAGCGGGCCGTACGCCACGGCGAGATTGAAAGATGCACTTATGGTTCGGTCGTTCGACCCTCGGTAGTGCACAGTTTACTTTTATTGTTGGTTCGGGCTGAACGACCCTCGGCATTCCCTACGCATATATATACATATGATATACCACTTGTGACTTGAATTGTTAAATGGTCTTAAGGACGTAAATTGTTAAATGATTTCATGGATAATGACTTGACAGACATTTGGGAAAAAATGAAGTAGAAATTATTTATTTACTTCCAGTGTTTATTGAGTTGCAGTTACTTTTAAAGTTTACTGATTTTACTACCCTCATTTGCCTTTTGTTGTTGTCATATATTGTTAAATTATATTGTTGGACCCTAGCGAGTGTCAAGTCGACCTCTCGTCACTACCTCTCTGAGGTTAGGCGGGATACTTACTGAGTACACGTTGTTTTCGTACTCATGCTACACTTGTTGTGCATTTTGTTGCACAGGTACTTTCATAGCGATGAGGTTGGTTTGGTGACTTAGGCGAGCTACATCATCCGAAGGCGATCCGCAGCCGGCAGAGTCTTCCTCTATGTATTGTATTTATTTTATTCTAAAGTCCTTGTCCAACTTGTATTTTGGACAAGCTTCGTAGTATTTTGTAAAAAGTCTTAGAAATTGCTCATGTACTTGTGACACCGGGTTCTGGGATGTATTCGGGGATGTATTTTATTAAAGCGTGAAATAGACTGTTGTTTTTACTTAAATGGATTTCATCTAGTTCTTATGTATTAAAGTGAAAGGTAACTATTTTGAAAATATTGAGACAGGAACTTATTTTAAATTAATTATTGGTTGGCTTGCCTGACAGTGGTGTCCGGCTCCATCACGACCTTATGAATTTTGGGTCTTGACACAAGGTTTGTATTTGTTCAAGATCTTCTAAGACTAAGTTGATCGGTACGGAGACGCCTGTACTTATCTTCGAGAGGCTACAGGGATGTTAGGAGTACTTCCTTTCTTAATCCCTCATCGTGCGATTTGATTCCTTTAAGTATTATGCCTATGTTTATTCCTACTCAATCTTATACGTCACGAAGCGCTTTCTATAAATCTGGAGTTTGAGGAATTGTAATGGTGCTACAGATATGGTGCGTGATGTTTTCCCTACATAGTTGATTGGGCTGTTGTTGTTGCCCTGCAGAAGGATATTATGTTGTTTCAGCTCAGTAGTTGTGTTCCTAAGAGCTTGGGGGCTATGCTTAGATTGTCATGATGCTTGCAATTGGTTACCGCGCGGTGTTGATATGATGGTGGAATGCTTGACCATATGTCGGGGTAATGAATGACTTGAAGGGAGGTCTTCTCAGAGCGTAATTTCGAGATTTCAGTATTTCAGTTCCGGTAGAGGAAGGCAATTGGGACTATGAATGTTCAAGTCTGGGGGATAAAGTAATAAGACCTGGTGTTATCAAGCGAGGTGGAGTTTTCATCCGTGATGTGGTATCGCTATTTTGATCAAATAGAACGTGTTAAGTTCGCTGGTGTTATAGTTCTTCGGTTGCATTGGGTCAGAGTGTTGTGAAGTAGTATTTAAGAAGCGGTTGTCAGAGATCGTGGAGTGTGGTGGTACAGAATTGAGTAGTTATTTCTAATGAAGGCAGCTCAAGAAAGATGATCTTTGGGGAGTCGAAGTTAGGGTGATTTGTTGGTTCAAGTGTTGCAAAGAATGATATTGAATTGAGGCTGCAAATGAGAAGCATGCGATGAAGAAAGACATGTGAGAAGTGACAGGTGGCGGAAAAATCTCAAAATGCCAGGCATAAGAGATGGAAGTCCGGTGGTTGATTAAAAGAATGAGTTTAACTAAGTGGCAGAGTGGCAGTGTAGCCTATGAGTTCAGTGGTAAGACAACTGCCTATCTTGAGGAAAGGTTTGGAGTGATTTGAGAGTTTTAGGGGACGGTGAGTGGGTCCTCGAGCTTAAGCTGAAATGTTGGTTATTCGGTGGAAGGTTGGATGCAACAGGGAGGAGTTGTTAGGAATGAAGAACGATGCAATGTGGCGATGAATTTGAAGATATTGTAGCGCATTAGTAGATGTCCATGGGGAGCAGACGGACTGGTAAAGTTGGTGAATGAGAGCAGGCTTAGGATGGGTATTGATGTTGCGGAAAGGGTGTATTTCAGCGTCGTTGAAAGGTGTCAGTTGGCGATTTCCACAGGTGGGTTATCTTCCGTGAGTAGGTCAGCGGTTGTGTGGTTGGCAAGTTTCTGCAAGGAATTCTAGTGGCTATTCGGTAGGAGGACGAATATGTGAATGATGCTAGAGAATCTGAGTATTCAGGAAGTGCCTACATGAGAATTTAGAAGAATTTGACGGGTTGGTTGAGCAAGGTCATGTAAGCAAAGGAGAAAGGATCTCAGCAGGGTCTAGAGTGGTGCAAGAGTAGCTTCGGGCTAAGTGGGGGAGTCCAACCACCTACAGTTGGGTTGTAGGATTGTGTTCTCATGGGGTTGCAGATTGTCGGCATATCAGCAAGTTATTGCAGCTAAGGTAAAGGAGTAAAATGGTGATTGTGCGTGGGATTTGGTGAATGTGTGCAAAGGTTGGCCCTGTTGGACCAGGGTTAGGCTTTGAAAGATTCAGAATGTATGCTTAAGGCATAGGCGAGTTGTAAGGATAGTGACTCAGTCACGCGCTTCACTGAAAAGGGTGTTTATGTGCTAGAAGAGCCTTGAAGTTGATTGTATTTGGGGCGAGTCAGAGTGGGTGACTCTCAATAGCGGTCCTAGTGAATTCAAAGGTTAAGAACACGGCCTTTAAGGGTATCAGGCAGCAGTATGATTAAGAGTCGAGCTTTTGCAGTATAATTTTTTAGGAGAAGGAAAATGGTTGGAGTGTTCTATGTTATTTTCAGCATGTAGGATAGTATTGGAGAAGTGGGAGAAATAAACTCCGGGTTGTAGAAAGATTATCAAGAGAACATGAGATGGGTTGCGGGGTTTAGGCAGCATGGTCTCGTGAATCAAGGTCACTCGGGATGAGTGAGGGTTGAGTTTGCTATGAGTTGAAGGAAGTTACTACTATCTCTGAGGCAATTAAGATGATTAAAAGAAGATAGATTGGTTAGCCATGGTTGAAATGGAACATGTACGGCAATGATCAGTTCCTTCGATGTGATTGAGTATGTGTATGGTTTGTGCAGATGTGTGTGGGGAATGTCGGCCGTCGTAATAGCTTTCATTGGAAGCATTCAAGTGCTATGGCCTGTCAGGTGTAGGCGGATCCCGGAAGGTTTATGGTGGTTCAGACCACTACTTAAGGATTTGCATGTGTTGTGATTGTGATAATTCGCTCGTGTGTTGTTATGGTTCTCATGAATTAAGGTAAGTAAAGGTTTCTATGTGATGAAGTGTTCACCCTATTAGCGGTTCAGGAAGTATGATGGAATTCCTATGCTACTCCATATCGGCATGTTGGGTGCAGTAGTCAGTGTGGAGCTGGAAGTAAGAATCAGATTGCGGTTCGGTGTTAACAAGGATGTCATGAGCTCGGATGAGTAAGAGAAGTGATTTGGGAGTTCAGAGTAAGCTGGTGTATCTTCAGTGTCACCTGAGATCGATATTCGGTGAAAGAGGCTTTGTACACTGGTCATGGGTTCTTGATGTGTTTTGCGGCATTGGTGTGGTCGGTGGTAGGAATGTGTAGACTTGTTACCCCGTGGAAGGTCGTGGGAGCGTGACCACGGGAAGATTGTATAAGTTTGACATGTAGTCACTTGATTGGTTGAAGAATTAGACCAAGTACAAAGTAGTGTAATATTGCTTAATTGAGAATTTATGCCTGGAAGGCGTACGGTTCAGTTGATTGTGGATTGTGGGGTGTTTTTCCCGGCTATGATGGTTGTTCTTGTGTATTATGAGAGGAATTGGGGTACTATGGACCCGGGTGAAACTATTAGTCTAGCGCAGTGTGAGCGGTATCAGCTTGAGGGTTGTGAATGGATTCAATGTGGTTGTGGGCTCCATGTGAATCAGGTATGTTTATTTTTGTATAGCGCTCCTTAAGGAAAGGTGTTGGAATATTAGATGTTGTTCCGTTTTCATCAAATTCAGGTATATTATGATTGTGCCGTGTGAGTTGTGAAACGGCTTGATAATTTCTTATGTGATGATATTCCGCGGAGTAATGGGGTTATGTGAGCAGGATGGCCTCGAGATTCAGATTATATATCGCACCTCAGTTGTGCTTGAGTTTTGTAGCATATGGCTCTATCAGTCTCCCCAGAATGGTATTATGCACTTAGCGTGCTTGTGACTGATATTCAGTAATTTGTAATAGTGAGCAATTTAGCTCCGTGTATATTTCCTTATGTAAAATGTATGATGGGATCGGGTGGCACGCCGCCACGGGTATGTTATTTGGATCGGGTTGCACGTCGCAACAGTTTGATGTTGAGTGGGGCTCCTATAATTACTTTTCTTGTGTTTTACTTCCAATGTTTCTGAGGAAAGTTCATATTAGTTGCGTGAGTTGAGTAGTCCCTTCCTGAGTCATTTCTTATGTATCATGTTCGAGTTGTGGCCTATTGGCGCATTGTGGCATCGTGTGTGACTGTTAGTCATGTCTGGGGTGATTGGTTGTTTGAACAGTTCATACTGGGTGAGACGAGATTATTGGATCAGGGGTCAAGTGCGATGAGATGATGTGAAGTATACTACAGGACAATCACCATTATTGGTTTGCAATGAGATGATGATCTAAGTCAATAGAAAAGATTTCAATGTTTGGTTAACTCTGCAGTTGGTTAGGAATTTCTACACATCCCCTCCGTTGTGGTAGTATCGTCAGCATTATAGCAGGATGTATGTATATATCTTATAAGGTGCATTGAGAGCATTAGATTCGTAGAATTTTGGCTATTAAGGTTCAGGGAGCGTCATTGTGGTTAGATAATGGATCATGCGATGTATGGTGCTGATTCAGCAAAGGTACGCAGTTGTGTTCTGGTGCCTCGTGTGGTAGTTGATACGGTGTTCATATATTAGAAATAGGCCTGGCAGAGAATTTTCGGTGTTGGAACTGAGTTCGGAGCTTATTGTATGGATAAAGGAGGATATCTTCAGATTTGATCAAGCTTATGTGCTCAACTGGGTTGTGGCAGCACGGTCAGGTGCACGAGGTGTCAAATAGTGATTTCTAATAACTCAAGAGAAGTTCATGGCACGTTCGAGGACGAACGTTTGTTTAAGTGGGGGAGAATGTAACGACCTGACCGGTCGTTTTGAGCTCTAGCGCGTCGTTCAGCAGTTGGAAGTCATGAACAGCTTCATTTTGGGGATTATGACTTGTGCGTACGGTCGGAGTTGAAATTCGGGAAAGATCGGAGTTAAATCGGAAAGAAAATTCTCATTTCGGAAGCCTTAAGTTGAAGAAATTGATTAAGATTGGAATTTTGAGTAAACGACCTCCGAATTAGGATCTGGCGGTTCCAGCTGGTTCGTATGATGATTTCGGACTTGGACGTATGTCCGAATCGGGTTTTGGAAAACCCGGGAGCGTTTCGGCGTATATTGTGGAAGTCAGCATTTTTGAAGGAATTTCCTAAGTTTGGCTTGAAGCGCATTTCAGTGATAATTATGTCCATTTGGGATTCCGAGTCTGGGATAGCTTCATATGGTGATTCTGGAGTTGGGAGCGCGATCGGAAGTGAATTCGGATGTCCGTATGTTATTTTGAAGCCATTTGGCTAAAGATAGAAATTTGAAGGTTTTTGAGAAATCCGATCGGAAGTGGAAATTTGGATATCGGGGTCGGAATGCGATTTTGGAAGTTGGAGCAGGTCTGTAATGTTGAATATGACTTATGTGCAAAATTTGGGGTCAATCGGACGTGATTTGATAGGTTTCGACATCGGAGGTGAAAGTTTGAAATTTCAAAGTTCATAAAGTTGAATTTTAGTGTGATTCATGATTCCGGCATTGTTCGATGTGATTTGAAGCCTCGAGCAAGTCGGAGTGAGGTTATGGGACTGAGTCGTGTGATTGGACGGGGTCCCGAGGGCCTCGGGTGTGTTTCAGGGTGGTTCCGGGTTATTTTCAAGTGTTTGGTTGTTGTTGTTTTTCTGGTGTTTTGGGGGTTCAATGCGATCGCGGCCTTAGTAGTGCGATCGCGGAGAAGAATTTTAGGGATGGAATTTTTGGCTTGTGCGATCGCACAAGGAGGAGTAAAACCGCACAGAAGAAAATGAGGCTGCAGGTTTTGGCTTGTGCGAATGCATGGTTGAAGCTACGATCGCGAAGAAGGATTTGGAGGGAGCTGGAAAAAGGCATGTGTGATCGCAGGCATACTTGTGTGATCGCAGAGAAGAAAATCTGGGCAGCATAGTTGGCCTATGCGATCGCAAAGCATTTCATGTGATCGCATAGGGGGTTCTCCTGTGCAGTGTTCATTATAAAACGGATTTTTGCCATTTCTGTCATATATTTCTCATAGTTGGGGCGATTTTGGAGGATTTCAAAGGGTGATTTTCATCAAGCATCAAGAGGTAAGTGATTCCTTCTCATTTCCAAGTTAATTCAAGGTTTATACATGGGATTAGACATGAGAATTTGTATAAAATTAGGATTTTTGAAGAAAACCTAGAAAATTTGGTAATTTGGATTTTAGCCACGAATTGAGCATGAATATTTGAGTAAATTGTATATTTGAACTAGTAAAGCTATGGGTAGAGTTTACCTTCGAGAAATTTCAGAACCGGGCACGTGGGCCCGATGGCATTTTGGTCAATTCATTGGGCGGAGTTGGGAAATTGTATAATTTGAATTTGTTACAAGTATTAGAGTGAATTTTCATTGCTTTGCCCGTTATTTGGATAGTTTTGAGCGTTGTGCATCAATTGGAGTTGTCGGGAGGGATTGGAAGCCGGTTATGAAGTTTCAGAGCGAGGTAAGTCTCTTTTCTAACTTTGTGAGGGGGAATTGTCCTCATAGGTGAACTAAATGAATATATGCTATTGTTTGCGAGGGCTACGTACGCACGAGATGACGGGAGTTCGTGAGTAGCTACTGTTATGCCATGTACGGGTAGTCTAGGACCCACATCATACCTTGCGTTCTTTCTAGAAATGAATTTATGTTATATGAAACTTCGGTTTTCCCTGAGATTACAGAAATTGGTAATTTAAAGGAATTGTTTATTGAAAGTAATTTAAGAAAATGTTGTATGTGCATGTGACCGCTTTACATTCCGCGAGCGGAGTGTTATTTCCCCCACTCTTATGGGAGCGGGCCGTACGCCACGGCGAGATTGAAAGATGCACTTATGATTTGGGTCGTTCGATCCTCGGCAGTGCACAGTTTACTTTTATTATTGGTTCGGGCCGAACGACCCTCGGCATTCCCTACGCATATATATATATATGATATACCACTTGTGACTTGAATTGTTAAATGGTCTTAAGGACGTAAATTGTTAAATGGTTTCATGGGTAATGACTTGACAGACATTTGGGGGAAAATGAAGTAGAAATTTTTTATTTACTTCCAGTGTTTATTGAGTTGCAGTTACTTTTAAAGTTTACTGATTTTACTACCCTTGTATGCCATTTGTTGTTGTCATATATTGTTAAATTATATTGTTGGACCCTAGCGAGTGTCAATTCGACCTCTCGTAACTACCTTTCTGAGGTTAGGCGGGATACTTACTGAGTACACATTGTTTTCGTACTCATGCTACACTTGATGTGCATTTTGTTGCACATGTACTTTCATAGCGGTGAGGCTTGTTTGGAGACTTAGGCGAGCTGCATCATCCGGAGGCGATCCGCAGCCGATAGAGTCTTCCTCTATGTATTGTATTTATTTTATTCTAAAGTCCTTGTCCAACTTGTATTTCGGACAAGCTTCGTAGTATTTTGTATATCATATTGGGCCAGCCCTATTTTAGCTATTTATGAAGAGTAAGGATAAACAATTCGGCTAAAAAGTGCTACATAAAGGAGTTAGATTGTACAACAATGGAAACAGGAATGAATTGAATATATTTTGAACTATAATTCTAAATGACAACGAGTTTGAACATTTTATCCCCTTAATTAACATAAAAAGATGTGTTTTTAAAAGGTTGCACCAATTATCCTCTTAATTGTCAAATTTGGGCTTAGGGACACGCCCTGCTACTGGGCCAGGTAATTATAAAGTCTATTGGACTCAAAAATCCATACACTACTTAAGGGAATGCCATGACTTGAAGAAAAAAACAGAACAAGTTTTTAACAGTAATCTTAGTAACATAACTGAGATTACACGTAGTCCAGTTTCAGTACCAAAATCACATGAAAATTAATAGTATTTGAATTTAATCGAAAAATATGAATTAGATTTCTAACAAAATAAGATTGTATTAATTTTAAAAAAATAAAATATAGTATTAAGACTTTGGGTTTTATACCTCAGGGCTAATGGCCTGGGTTCAGACTTGTTCAGGCTTATTGGGCCACTTTTACAAGTCTGACTCAACCCCTATATCCAGTTTAAAAGAAACGAACTTCCTGGAAATTTAAAAATAATGACAGTCCGGTCCATTTACAACAATTTCAAAAATAAGGAAAAGAAAAGGGAGAGGGTACAGTGATTTTACAAGGATAAATTTGTTGTTCGACTATATGCATACAATAAAGATATCTTAAATGGACTAGAAGTCCTAAATTATTGCCGCTCAACTTGACTAGAATTGTCCATGGCTCTAATAATAGAAACGAACACTTGCATCTTTAGTACTGATTTTCGGACAACCAAAGCAAAACTTTGTGCATTATTATGGAGTGAACCTGACCATTAGAGGGTCATATTCACTTCTTTTAATGACATTTTGAAGGTAAAATTCTTATAACCTTAATTATATGCATACATACAGATTTTAGCAAAACAAGCATAGTCATGAAGGCAAATTGAGCATATTTATGGCAAAAATGATTCAGATTTCATTACCAGAACTAACAGAACTTCAGGATAACATTAAAATATGGTCCATTTGCACTAATCATCCCAAAATTTACACGTTCATAACTTTAAAAGAGTAACAAGGAAACCAAACAACCATGACAAATTTCAACACAAGTCAATATAGAACTTTGAGCCAAGAAATTCTTATTTTAAAAAATTATGTTACATACCTTAAGAGTGAAAAAGAAACAGCAGGAGAGCTGACCAAATAAAGGTCAAAAATAGAAGGAGTAAGAGCTTAGAACAGCAGCAAAGGATCAACAATAACAACCCAGGAAATCAGCCTCAAGAAAAATCAGGATTCTGACTTAGAGATTATAGCAAAGATGGACGGTTTTTACCCAGAAAATCAGCAGCTAAAAACCAGCTCTTCAGAAAACCAAGACTAAAAGAAAACCAAGTTTTAGGATGTTTTTGCATCCATTTTTGAGTATTTTCAATGTTCTTTTGTTCTCTAAATGAAAATGTGTTTTTGAGAGCATTTTTTCTAGTGTGTGTGTGTGTAAATTTTTGTGTAAAATTTATCTGTTTTTTTTTCCTCTGTAAAAAAATCTATTTTCTGTGTGAATTCTCTTTTGTAAAGTCTCTCTAATTCCTCCCTATTTCAGAATAGTATAGCCTATATATAGGCAGTCTAAGGAAGTCATAAATTAGGAATATTCCTTATCCCTTAATTCTGAAAATAGTACCATACAACTGTCCATTCTTATCCTATTTTAGCGTCTTTGTAACAGCTAGGACAGTTGTACTATTTCTAGAAGATTCTCTTATTTACAACCCTTTTTACCCTTGAAAAATTATTGTTTTTTACCTAAAAATCTGATTTAATGATTTTCTTATTTTGTTTTGATGTTTATCCTTATTCTAGAAGCTTTTTGAGTTGTTAAAGTCAAGATTCTTCATTTGAAGTACCTAAACTACCCTGAAATATCCCTCAAAAATACCCCTTAATGTTCAGGGTTAGGTTACTTATTAATTTTGACTAATTTTGACCTATTTAAGCTTAATAGCTAATCACTAATGAAGAAGATGAATTTTAAACTAGAAATTGATCCTAGGTGAATTACTTTTAGGATTTTAGGTTAAACTAATTGTAGTGATCCTATTATGTGATTAGCTTAGTAATTTAGACTTAATTAGGTATCTAAGTTAAGAGTCAGTTGCTTGTTTTACAAACATTAGCCTAAGTTAGCTAATTATGCAAAAATCAGAATAGTCTCTTTTAAAGGTTATCAACAAACCAAACTAGCCCTTAGTCAGGTGTGATTACTGATCAATTGGCATATATAAGTGATTAATAAGTTGTTTAACCTGAGGATCAAAGTCAATGAATTACCAAGATTAAACTATAATTAAACTGAAAATTAGTAATCAATTAAAGAAACTTGCATTCATGACTAACATACCTGAGACATGTAGGATTAGGCTAAAGTGGAAGCTATTTAATTAACCCTAATAAACTATCTTTTAGGAAAAAATCTGAATTCTTAAACCAAACTAAGATCAACGCACACGAAGAAAAGATCAACGATTAAACCTATAATAACATTTAATGGAAAGAAGAATGAGAATAGGGGGTATATGAACCAAAATTCATTAACCTAAGATAATAAAATAGAGTTGACAAGAAACAGACTAAAGAGCAAACAGATTTATCAGTTCATAATTAAACAAACTCCAGGCAAATCAGGAAACCCTAAACTCATCACAATTAACGGCAAACTAGAATTCACTAATATTCAGGAAAGAACTGAAAACCCTAACTACAATCAAGCCAAACAAAAAACAACAAATAAGCCTATAATGAATTTTAAAGCAGTAATTAATCAATAATAAAAGAAAAACATAAGCCAATCAGCCAAAATCAGAAACTAGAAAAATCTAAAACTAAGAACCTAACCAGTGATTTCAGTATATAAATAAATAAATAAATAAGGGAAAAGAGGGATTTAAGGGATACCAGTTAGGTCAGCAAAGGTTTGGCCGGATTCCGGCGGCTCGCCGAACTTTGGCCGAATTTCGGTGGGGTTCGGAAACTAGCCAACCCCACATGAATCAATAGCTCCTATCAAGAGCTATTGACTCATGTAAGTTTGAGATGTTGGTTCTTTCTAAATCGGTTGGGGTCGACTTTTAGGGTTTCAGGTTTTTTAGATCTGAAATTAATTTATTTTGGTGGGGTTTTTGGAGAAATCATGGGTAGACGGGGTTGAGGGGAGGAAGGGGGTTGTCTAGTAGAAATTTGGAGTGATTTGGAATTGTTCCGCCGCCGGCAAGCAACTTCCGGGCGGTGGACGGCGGAGATAAACAGGTTGAGGAGAGAGAGGAGGGAGACGGATTGGGGGGTGTTTGGGACGGGTTCTGAGGGGGGTGGGTGCGGTTAGGACATATATATATAATTAGTGAATGGATAGCTCCCAGTCGTTCGATCTGGAAAGATCAACGGCTGAGATTGAAATACTTTCAAAACGGGGTCGTTTAGGTAGACAGGGGTTTGGACGGGTTTAATGGTTTGGGCCTGGTGTAATATGTATTAGGAAGGGGAATTTGGGCTTGGGGCAATGGCCCAGTCCGATTCTTTTTTAGTTTTTAAACAACTTAGGCCTAGACTAATTAATTAAATCAACTAAACAATTTTAATTAAAATTCTAAAAATATATTAATTAGTTCTAACCTAGTTTTATCTAATTTATAAATTAATTAATGAGTCAATTAAAAGTGAAACTATTAATTAACACTCATAATCACTTGAAGAGCAATTTTTGTAATATTTCCTAATAAAAATGATTGAATTAAGCAACTAAGTATTAAATTGAACCAAAACCTAATTATGCAATTAAAAAATATTTTTGTTATTATTTATCATTTTATAAATTTTTAATAGATGAATTATGACCATGCAATGCAAATAATTCACAAATAAACACTGAAATTCAACAAAAACCTACAAAATTAATTTATTTATCAAATTTTGTATGAGTATTTAGTAGGTGAAAAATTACATGCTCACAACCATATGAGAATTTGCCCATGATTACCAATTGCAATCCTTGTTTAGTAATGGATTGTCAAACTTCGTGCTTCTTCCATCTTACAATTGGTTCTTCATAAAGATATTCAACTTGTTTTAGGATTTCGTGGGCCATTGGTTGCGTGGGAGCATTTATTGCTTTGGGTTGTAGAAATGTTGTGTAGTTTTGGGTTGGATATGGTTATGTAGATGTTGTAGGGGGGTGTTAGGATGGAGAGGACGAATGACCAACCTCATTGAGAGGCTGGCGAGTGGCTGGAAAAGCCATGAAAGGCACGTGATTACCTCTAGTCGTCACAATCGCCAGAGTTCTCAAGACTTAGGGTTTCATTATTTTGTTTACATAGTTGTGCCCTTCTGTACTTCCAGGGAAGATCTCAGGGATTTGTTTTGTTAGGAGAGGGAATCATGGGGAACATGTCATTTCTGTGATCCTCTATGTGATTGCAGAACTACTCCACGGACCGCAGATCCGCCGCAAAGTGGAGCACAACAAAAACCCAATTTTTTAAGTTCGTTTTGCGGTCAATTATGCGACCGCTTAATCATTTCGCGGGGCGCACTTCCGTCGTAGAGTCAGCATGAGAAATTCTGGAGGGAGACTTTTGTGGAGCGTTATGCGACCGCATAGCTGGTCTCCGGGTCGCAGACCAGCCGCAGACCTAGCCCCATCAGCCTAGTGTTTGGGACAATTTTTGCGGTCCACTATGCGTACCGCATATAATTTTTGTGGTCTGGTATGCTATCGTAGACCCGGTTCAGAGGCTTAATTTTGAGGAAATTTTTATATTTTAATATATAGACTTAAGGGACCATTTTTAGGGAGATTCTAATATTTTAAGAGAGGGGGGAGAAGGAACTAGAGAGTGAAGTAGGAGCTCCAGCAACTTCCACTTCAATTCCTTGCACAAGACTTGGATAATTCACAAGAAAAGCTTGCGAAATTATCTACTAAACACTACTAAAAAATCTAATTTTAGCAACGGATAAATTTTGTAGCTAAATAGAAAAATCCATCATTAATGACATTTGACAGATTAGTGACAGATTATCAAGAAATTCTGCTAGATACAGGAAATTTAGCGACAGATTAGCGATGGTGTTCGTAGCTAATTCTATTTTTTTTGTAGTGAAATAGGTATGAATCTAGCCCTAGCTTTCAATTTCGAAATTGGGATGGGTAGTGTGGTTCTTGAGGGTAGGAGTTGGTTGATTATGCATGGATGTGCCAATAACGGT
This sequence comes from Nicotiana undulata, assembly GCA_005239495.1. Taxonomy (NCBI): domain Eukaryota; kingdom Viridiplantae; phylum Streptophyta; class Magnoliopsida; order Solanales; family Solanaceae; genus Nicotiana; species Nicotiana undulata. The sequence goes on along the minus strand of ML290956.1, from coordinate 24,898 downwards.
AGTGGGGAGGTCATTAAACTAATATGGGTAAACTGTTGTTGATTGATTTTGGTTGGGGAGTGAAGGAAGACTCCATAGGAGAACCTTGTAGTCAAATTACAAACCTAGTGTTTGATGAAATGCTTAAATGAGTTGAACCCATGAATCCTTTCCTAATTATGGTTCAATTTTGTCATATCTCTAATAGATTGAGGTCACTAGGATTTTTGGAACGTTGTAGTAGTTTAAGGAAAGCTCGAGCGAGGTATGTCAGCTAAACTTCTCTCATAGAATCGAATTCCATGATGTCCTCGTATGTTTCAAGTGTGGTTGGACTAAGTTCTTTTCTTCTCATGATCTGGGTCATTCCTAATATATTCAGTTATTCCAAATAAGCTTTGTGTCGGAAATTATATGCTCCAAATGTTTTTCAATTGATCCAATCACATTATGCTCTCCTTCGGGAATGTACTCAAGTATGGTTTATGTGCCAAAATGTTATGGCTTCAATTCATGTTTCAAATGCAAGTTTATTATGCTTAATTTTGGAAAGAAAACTCAATGTTCTTAAGACTCTTATTGCTCGTATAAATATTTAATGTCTTGATTACAAATTCTCTTATTGTTTATAATTTATGATGATGCCTAAAAGCGAAAGAATTGAGTATAATATAAAATGTGGCCATCATGCCAAGAATGAAAACTACTCTTGAGGCCAATAGTGCCAATGAAATGAAAGGATGTGTGAATGATTATGAAATGAGCTTTAACTCCTTTATATAATAACAGTTTTGGGAGTATTGTTAGTCACCGAGGAAGGGTAGGTTGAAATAATCTAACCCTGAAACTACACGTGCCGATATAGGAGTGATTGAGGGGTGAATCCCTCTATTGATGTGTTGAGATTATTCCCCTTACATGGGATGAGATTGGTGTGTTGAGATATTTCCCTTGAATTGGAATGAGATGATTTCTAGCGGAAAGTGATGTCGACCCACACGGCATTGTGGTGAGATGTCGTAGCCGATCGGGCTGAGATCAGACATCATGTCGCACACATGATGGTGTTGTGATCGGATGTCTTTGGGTGAGACGACTTAGCTGATCAGGCCGAGATTGGACTCCGTGCTAAAAACACGATGGTATATCGGTCCTAAAGATCTCCCAACCTAAAATATTGATATTTACTTGAAACTTATCTTGCTCTTAACTTGACGCTTTAATATTGATTGAGGCTCTCATATAATTCTATGTTTCTTTCTCCTTGTTTTGTTACTCGTTCCATTCAGATGGTGTTTAGTCATGCATACTAGTACTATTCCATATGTACTAATGTCCCTTTTGCTAGGGGCGCTGCATCTTTAATGGATGTAGGTGGTTCCACAGAAGGCGACATCGATTAGTGATAGCAGTACACCCTCTTCTCAGCTGACTTGGTGATCCCCACTTTATCTCAGGGTCTTGTGTCTTGTGTTCCTTATGTACAGTGTTTTGAGATATAGCCGGAGCCTTGTTGTCGGCATCATCATATTATTCTTTTGTATCCATTAGAGGCTCTGTAGACATAGTGTGGGTTGAATTTTGATTTGGGCAAGTCAAACTTGAAATGTTGTCTTTGTAACACATGTTTCCACTTCTAAAACTACGAATAATATTTTGGAAATTTGTGAATGAAGTTGCTTATGGTAATGAAATTGGTGTTGTTTATGAAGCCCTCTCATTGTCTAACAAATGGTATGCATCTTCACTTTAATCGTGGGTAAGTCGGGTAGGATTCATTGAGTAGGCTTGCTTGACTGAGATATCTCGGTTGAGCACCAGCCGCGCTCCCCAAGGTTGGGGCGTGACATGATCGGTATCAAAGCCTAAGTTTTAAAGTGTCCTATGATGTCTCGGAGCCGTATCTAATAGAGCCCTTCTTATCAGTGTGTTGTCGACCGCATCTATAATTAGGAGGCTACTTGAGCATATAGGAATGACACCCTTCTTTGATGTTCTAAATCGTGCGATAGAGCTGATTGTAAGATTGTTCCTCCTTTAACTCGTGCATTGTTCTAATTTTCAGTATATGGCGCCTAAGAAAAAGGCAAAAACTAGCCAAAGAGTCAATGCCACCCCAAGAGTAGCAGTTGATCCTACACCTGACGATGCGGGTGAGCACCCGAGGGGTAAGGATAAACCCCCGGCCATAACACCTCCTAATTCTAAAACTCCTGCTCAGACTGTACCAATCCCTACTCCTATTGAGGGTGCGACGATTCCACCTCCAACTGATACTCCGGTCCGCTCTCCAGCCTCAACTTCCGGTCCGCTCTCCAGCCTCAACTTCCGGTCCTAGTGTTTCTTATTGGGACCTTAGGGGAGCCATACAAATTTTGGCTCAAATAGTGGCTTCCCAGGTGTCACGACCCAAACCAATGGGCGCACGACGGGAACCCGATGCTCCACCTATCCTTGCCTACCAACGTGCTACTAAGGGGCTCTGAACATATAATGTCATACTTTGGTCATGGCCAAATTTCAAGATAATTTGTGAAGCAAAGTATAAAACTGACGGAAGCTAACGCTGACTAAACATCAATATAAAGTCGGGCCGACAAGGCCGTCATAACTACTATAGCTGATAAACCAACAAAATATACATACAAGGCCTACAAGCCCAACATATTTCACTAACTGACAGGATATGTCTACAAGCCTCTACTGATGGATATACTGTGATCGAAACAGGGCTCCGACTTACCCATAACCTATATACATATATACACTACCCATAACCTATATACATATATACACAAGATGTACACAAAACTCTAAACCCAGCAACTCTGAATGACGTGGAGCTTACCGATAAAGCTGAACTCGGGCAACACCTACTAAGGAGGTCTACCCATTTGTCTGTCTGAACCTGCACGCATGAAATGCAGTGTCCCTAGAAAAATGGACATCATTACGAAATAACGTACCGAGTATGCAAGGCAATAAAATAACTGAAAGCTGAAACTGACCTGATAATATAATAACTGAAAGTAACTGGGAGTCAAAGATAATGTGAAGATATGCTTACCTGTTGATACTGACTTAACTCGTTGAAATACCATAGAAATGGAGATGGAGATGGCATCCAATGATAGTGTAGCACATGGTATTTCTAGTAACTGCTTCTGAAATCTGCAATTCCTTATATCATTGATTGTCAAAAGCCAGCTAGCTCTTTTCCCATATTCAACAAGCTTTTCAAGGTTTGTTCCGCCAAGTTTCTAAAATCAGTTTATTTTGAAAAATATTTGTAAAAAAATATATATTTTTGGTGAGAAGCAACTTGTGTTTGGCTAATTAATTTGAAAAATACTTTTGAGCAGTAATTAGTGTGTGACCAAGCTTTAAAATAATGTTTTGAAGTATATTTTTTCTAAAAACTGCTTTTCAAAAAAGTATTTTTGGAGATAAGTTATTGTTTCCTACTTCTCAAAAACTGCTTCTGTTTCTACTAAAAGACATTTTTTTCCCGTCTAAAATTTGGCCAAACACTTTTTACTTTGTAAGAAGCACGTTTGACTAAAAAAAATACTTTTAGCCAAACTTGGCCAACTGGGCTGTAAGTTCCACAATTTAGCAAACATGTATAAATTTTGCCTTCTGAACAATGTCAGATGCAAGATATGGAACCAGCAGTGTTTCCCTCGTGTCTATTGCATGATTTTTATATAATTGATGAGAGATATAACTAGGTTTGATAAACGGGCGGGTCGGATCGAATATGAGACGGGTTGAAAAGGGGTACTGAAAAAATAGATAAATTATCCGACCCAACCCATATTTAATACGAAAAAAAAATGGGTTAACCGGCGGATAATATGAGTAACCATATTATCTATGTCTTCATGAATATGATCACTTTTGGGAAAAATCAAAGTCTCTCAAACATGAGGAACCCCCAATTTCAGATTTTACAAATGTAAAAGTTAAATCGATTAGTTATCTATTGGTTATTTATTTTCTTAATAAATAATATAGTTCTTATCCATATTTACCCGTTTTTAAAAAGTTTATTATTCAACCCATTTTTTAGTGAATAATATGGGTGATTAACTATTTTTTAAAGCATTTTGCTACCCTTAGATACAGCCATCGCCCCCACGACACAATGAATTGACAATTCCAAAGGGCACCGGACAAGTCAACGGCAGCATCAACTTACTCTATGTACATCCATTACATTCTAATGTCTGTGCCCAGCAACAGCTCCTGCATTCCTTGGCTGATGCTTGCTTCCATCTCCTACTAACTGAAGTGTCCATGATACGTAAGCCCAATCTTTGCTTAAGGCCCAGTATGCTCCAGCCCAAACTACCAAGGCAGGCACACCTTGAAGACCCGGAATATACTTTAAATTTTAGTAGTATTTATCTTTATATGTTTAACCATTTTTGTAACACACAGTGTTTATTTCAGTTAGTGTATAAATAGATAGTTTAGGCTAATAGATGAACTGAGAACTCATTTTTCATATGGAACCGACTCTGATCAATAAAAGGTTTTCCCTTTTCTCTCTCTTCGAAGTTATGGTTCTTTGTCAATTTGACCTCAGATTGCTTTGATTCCTTGAATGTAACATGGTATCAGATCAAGGTTTGTGCTCGTCGTGAGCTCCGCTACCGTCCGATGCTACCCTTCACATCTGATTTTTGAGTTTTCGTCTTCCGGCGTGATGTTTCGCGAATGTTTCTAGTGAGTTTTTCCTATTTCAGTTGCATTGATTTATGGATGTTTCCAGTGAATTATTTCCTGTGATTATTGAAGATTTTTGCTTCTTCGATTGATTGAAGGAGACTAGCACTCTTCTCTATTTTCTAGAGTCACAATTGTTTCTGTAGATTTGGTGCCCTAATTTTTATAGAATTTCAATTTCGGATGTTTTCATCATGGTGAATACTGAGATTACATTTTATACTTCTACTGGTTCTATTTCAACATCTGTTGAACCTTCTCACCCGTTGTATCTCTATCCTGCTGATAAGCCTTGTATGATCATTGTTGCTGATAGTTTAATGGGATGAGATACGGAAGTGGGAGACAACGGATGTTAATTGGCTTATCTTGTAAGAATAAACTGGGAATAATAAACGGGACAATTACTAAACCTAGTGCAACTTAGCCACTGTTTGAGGCGTGGTGTCGTTGTAATGATATGGTGATTGTGTGGATTCTAAATAGCTTAGAAGCTGAAATTAGAGAAAGTGTTATGTACACTGAATCAACTGCTAAGTTGTGGAACGACATACAGAAGCGTTATGGTCAACCCAATGGATCCCAGGTCTATCAAATTCGCAAGGCTTTTGTCTTCCATTTCTCAAGGAAATTCAAATGTTGCTTCTTACTTCTCTAGGATAAAGGAAGTGTGGGATGAATTAGCTTACCCGATTACATATCAAGATTGTATGTGTGGTTTCAAAGAAGCTTTTCAAAAATTGGAGGAGGATTAAAAACTTCATTATTTTTTAATGGGACTTAATGACACTAATACCATGATTAGGAGAAATACTTTGGCAATGAAGCCCCTACTAGACATTGGCACTGCCTATTCCATGTTGCTCAATGATGAAAGTCAATGTGAGTCTCAGTCTTCAGCTCCATCATTCTCTACTGATCTGCCTCATTCTCTGCTGGTGTGCAAAGGCCATATGCAGGACCATCTCCTACTGGAATGCAAAAGACTTATTCTCAGTTCATCTATTAGCCTAAACTATCTATTTATACACTGTCCGCCTGAGCCGAGGGTCTATTGGAAACAGCTTTTCTGCCCTTTCGGGGCGGGGGTAAAGCCTGCGTACAGATTACCCTCCCCAGATCCCACTTTTTGGGACTATACTGGGTAGTTGTTGTTGTTGTTATCTATTTATACACTAACTGAAATAAAGGATACCTGTTACAAAATGGTTAAACATACAAAGATAAATACTACTACACATTAAAATATATTCCAGGTCTTCAAGGTGGGCCTGCATTGGTATTTTGGGTTGGAGCTAGGGGTGGCAAATGGGCGGGTTGGGCTGAATTTGGGCGGGTCAAAATGGGTTAGGTTNTAAAAAAATTTAATTCAATTATTAAACTGAAATAATATCAGTTGTCACTTAATTTAATTAACTCATTTTGAAGAATCATAAATTTGAAATTTTGGAAAAAGACATAAAAGAAATCTGTACAAAATTAATTCCAACAAAAAACACGAAGTGCAAAATACGAGCAAGCATGAGATTTTGACAGAAAAGTGATGAGATTACATGAAAAATAATAGGGTCAATTGAATATCATAGTCTATTAAAAGAGAAAGCTTTGGGATTTTTTCTTTCAAAGGGGAAATAGAATGTTTTTCACTAGATTAAGTTAGCGTTGAGAAACAAATCAAAAGGCAGAAGGGAATAGGTAAGATGGGTAAAATGTTTTGGCCGAGTAGGTATTTTTTGTAACAAACTTTGGGTAATTACGGGTAATTATTTTGGATTGTGTGGGCATTTAATATAATTTTCCCTAAAAAATAATGGGTTAAGTTGGGCTCAACCCAAATTGACCCATGAGCTAAAATGTTTTCAACCCAACCCATTAATTTTTGGGAGGGTTAGATGGGTTGGTATCAAATTGCCACCCCTAGTTGGAGCATGCTGAGCCTCAGGTAAAGATTTGGCTCCAACAGCCCTAAAACTAAATAAACCGTCATAGAGGCTCGTTCAACAACAAAGGTAATACAACATCGGTGTTAACGTGAGGAAGGGTAAAGCGTGAGTTCAAAGGACAGCGCATAGATTCATATGTCTAATATAATCAACAAACTTCTTCCTTTTTTCTAATAGTATATCAGAAGATAATTGAACAACCACACATCAAATTTGTTATTGAACTTTTCGAATAGTATTAGGTTTAAGAAAGTAAAATCTGAACCTTCAAATATTTGTATGGATTGTAAAATATTTATTTTCTCCGACGACTGACGCATCACGCATATATCTCTTCGTGTTAATCAAACATGTTTTCTCGCAAAAGGCTTTGTTCTCTCCACCAAGCTAAAGAAGGGAATTAAACCAAAAGAAAAAAAGACAAAAAGAAAAAACAAGCATTGAGGGATTTCTTTCAGCCTTATAATTTTGTTGGAAAGACGTGACCAAACTAAAAGACAAATCGAGAGCTTTTTATTTGCCGATTTCCTTTCACATCTCGAATCATAAATTTATAGAAGTGAACTTTTCTTTCGTTCTGAAGAACAAGAAATTGAAATTCCATGATTACAACAATTTACGAAGAAAAGGTGAAGGGGAGTGCTTCATTTCCCTACTCTGATACTTCTTTCAAACTCAACGTAAAATTACATCTGTTGAATTAGTGCCGGAGAAAGTAAACAAGAAACAGAACTCAGCATTCTATGGTTATGTGTGGAAAATAGAAAGAAAAGAAATAAACTCCTCTATGTCTTTCTGTCAAAACAAGCGTGAGTTCCCAATGAGGCTTCCTTTGTCTCTGAGGCTGGTGGAGAATGGAGATACAAGTGAGAAAAACTTGGGAAGAGTGAAACACACTAAAAAGAACAAAGTACTAACCCACTCTGAGTAAAAGGTCTACTTTAATGCACCAATCCTTATCATAAAATGAGAAAATTGTTTGTTGCCAATTACGATTGTGATTTTAGTTATATGGCTCTTTTTAATGGGTTATTGATAAATTATAGTAATACTGGAGATAAGTAAATAGAATACAGGAGATAGGTTTTAAGAGTTATTTCTTGTATTCGAATTGTACTATTACAGGACATCAATTTCCTCTCATAAATACAGTTCGAAAATCTAATAAGGCTTGCAATCTAATGAAGCATTAAGCCTACGTATGTCTCATTTATATATCCCAATCATCTCTGGGACGGGTAGTTCCTAGTTTAAGAAACAAGTCAACAGTCAACAAGTCACAATTCTAATGACAATCTACAAGTTACAATCCTGAGATTTGTTGTCCAGTTGAATATTTCCTACTTCTTGTTAACTGTGGGAAAAGAAGAAATTAAACACTTGAGGAAACCTTGCTATGACCGACTTGTGGGAGGAAGCAGTTGAGACGCAAAATTATACAGCAGTAGAGCAGGCTCCAAGCCACAAATGCAGTACACCAAGTTCCAACAATAAGAAGAATAATTTTAATTCATAAAATTCAACTTTTATATGCATTAGGGGAAGTTTCTGCACAGTTGAAGGAGTTTGTTACAGCTTCAAAAGAGTCAGTAACATGGTTTCATGTACTTCAAGACACACCAAACACCCTCGTATTATCCTATACTCAGTTGACCTCTCTCTTCAAACTTATACACAATGATTATAACAAATAAAAGAATGACAACGAAAGCTTGTTTTCTTATTTTCTTTCATGACCTCCAGAAAACATCAGGATCGTTACTGTACAGTGTGCGATCTTGAATCTCAAGATTGGCTACATGATAATTTATAAGATTTGCTTGAGCGACTTTAAATAGGAGAAGTCCAGTAGGCAGCATCCACCAACCACTATCGTCCCTGCACCCACAAACACAACCGCGTTCCCATGCCAGAACATTAGTAACAACAACCACATGATATAATCAAATTTTGCCTCAGGATGACTTGAAGCTCCTTACATGCTAAAATTCCAGGACTGAAAGTTTGGGTGTCTTTTCGTGGAGGATTGGCTATGAAAATGAACAAATCCACAAATGAAAGCTACTACCTGTTGCAAATGTTTCGAGAAGAAAGAACTGCTCAGAAAATGAAATATCATACCGAGTGAAAACTATCATTATTAAGCAAGCTGTTCAAGCCATATAATTGAATTAACAATGAGAAGGTGTATCTTGAAGAATTCTTAGTATAGTGAAATGCCTATTAGACTCACCCAGAGCTATCACTAAAGGGACTAATATCGTTCACACAACCAGCAAGTTAGATAATTATACTGTTAATTATTTGTGATATGGATGCTCCTTGAACTCTTAAAATGGATAAAATCGAAATCCACTTGACTTCATGGGATTCGAAACTTCAGTAATCATAGGGTTCATACTTAAAAACTGGACTTTTGATGTACGAAGTTCTTCATTTACTTTGCTATTCATTTGGAAGAAAAATATGTTGCTAAGAAAAGGAGGAAAGGGTGGGAAATTAACCCCGTGCACTAAGTTCCCGCTATGCTCGGGGTCCGGGGAAGGGTCGGACCACAAGGGTCTATTGTACGCAGCCTTACCCTGCATTTCTGCAAGAGGTTGTTTCCACGGCTTGAACCCATGACCTCCTGGTCACATGGCTGCAACTTTACATTGCTTTTCTATTCTAAACAAGTAACAATGTCTGCACAATCAAATGAAGTCATAGCTGCAGCATGAAATATCAATTATTTATCGAGGTAATCTAGGCAAAAGAGGGGAAAAAAAGGTAAGGAACACGATGCATGGAAGGTTAAGAACAAGGAGCATTTTGTCTTCTTAAGTGGTGACACAGACGTAAAAAGTAAAAAGGCATGTATAAGGTCCGTGGCTACTTACAACATTAATTGTTGAAATGATATTCCACATAGCATAGACACGGGCAGGAACTGCTGATCGGGTAGGCCCATGACTAAATAAAGCATTGATTCCAGCTGGAAATGGAAGAAGTATACCAAGGGGAAGAATAGACAAAAAGAAAAACACATCTAGCATTGAGATTGAATACAGCTGTAGCAAGGTGAGCAAGACTAGACTAAAATCTCCTAATAGGAGTATTGATATGACCAAACCAATAACATCCTGCAAGAATATAGAACATGCCTCTGTGAGCAATTTGTAAGGCTGACAGATCAACAAAGAAGAGCATCATAAGCAGTTGAGATCAAACATACCTGATGACCAACTGGTCTTGTGTTACGAATTATATAATAGAAAGGATAGCGAAAAGTCAATTGGTCTTTAAGAGCCTGTAGGTTCTTGTCATTTAAAATCTCTCCAGGTAATCTTTTCTGCATCGCCACATGTTCATTGACTCTAACAAGATCAAACGCCTTTCTCCAACGATTAGCTGGTGTACTGCATCCAAAGAAAGAGAATGAACTCTAGAATAGATCGAAGCAAAAAATAAAGCAACATGCGAATCATTACCGTGGGTGCTTCTCGAGCAATAAAGATCTGTTCTGGCCTTCCGATGGCATCACTGGTTCATTTTCAACGGTGCATGCAAGCAGTCCAAACTGGTCATAACCACTGGCTGAAGGTTGAAAGCGAGCAAGATAAACTCGTAAGCCATGGGCATGTAAAGAGGGATTAGCATGAGTCTCAAGCCAGCTAATAACTGGATGAAAATTGGCCCTCAGATGTCCACGGCGAACTAAACGAAGTTGAGCATTTAGACCGGCAACTAATCTATACCAGATTGTAGGTGGCACTGACTGCAATGGCAAATAAAGAGAAGAACAATAAAATATCTAACAAATTCCTCTAACAAAAGGGAAGGGAAAGCGGAATTGCTAAAAGAAATGACTTAATCCCCACAAAATCCTGAACAGACAGTCATCTACTTAGCAATAAATAGAAACCTGACTCATGAGGCTGGTCAGGATATTATCACTTTGAAGAGAGAAAGGAGCCATGTAAGATCCATCTCCTCCAAAAAGTATAGACATTGGTAACCTCTGATGGAGACGAGGAGGAAGGTCATCTCTTTTCTCATCTCCCCCAAGGTAAAAGTCCACATATGCGAGCATCAGATCTGAAGTTGCAGCTACCTACAGTAGAATTGATGATGATCAACATAAATGGCAGTAAAATCCACAAGAATGAAGCAAAAACTGACATAAAAAAGTTGCACCTAATATCAAGTCGAACCAACAGCACCAAACTAAATCTTAAGTTCTGTAACTACTTGTAAGCCGGAGGCAATCTTTACAACTCCAAAACTGCAAGTATGTGCTTGTGCTTCATAGACAAGCTAATACATGCCACAAGCATATTTCTAAAGGTTGGTGGAGTTCAGATGAAATAAATCACAGCCAGAAACTCAACTTACTGACTTTCATTTCCATCATTCATCATTCAAATGCAGCTATCCAGAAGCAAAACCATCAATTACCAAGCTAGATACAGATAAGGCTGTGTCCCATTACATGGTAGTAGACTTGTAGTTACGCAATATAGAATAGCATTTCCTTAAACAACAACTAAGCCTCAACCCCAAGCAAGCTGGTGGTTATATGAATTTCCCTAAAGTTTATTAACTCAAAAACATTTTTCTTGTTGGTCAGACATTTGTACATGCAACATATATCAAGGGATAACCCGAGCAGTGAAAGAGAAGTAGGGTTCAGGCCAACTGATCCCATTTTGATTATCCGGCTAGGTTCTAAACCAAAAAGGGCATTTGAAAGAAGAACAAATATTACTATATTAGTAGCAAAACAAAAAAATAACTTCCTTGTCAGTAATATCTTCCCTCGCGGCAATTGTGACATCTCCAAAGAATCGACGACTGCATCAAAGATGCAGTGCTAGTACATCTTAGACTTCTTAATTGGCTAGTTGCAAATAGCTCTGTACGGACAATCGTACAAAATATCTCACTGGCATTTCAGAACTCTCTTACTACATCCATTTAATGGCATTTTCTAACCGAATACCGGATTATTCGACAAGCTTGTACAATTTCTGGGAGGATGATAATGTGGTTAAAGGTTAATGAAATAGACCTTGAGCCCTTCATAGAGTGCACGTGAGCGGCAAGAACGCAAGCACGCGTGATCATATTCAGAACGAACAAATTCACGCAGACGCTGTATTTTCTTCTTCCGGCGCCACTGCAGCCATGACCATGCAAGAGGGTATGCAAAAATGCAAAGTATGCCATAAACTGACCCTCCCCACCACTGATATGAGGCCAAATCATTTATCTCATCCACAAATCTGTTGAATGCGTCTTCATATCTGAATATGTTTAACAATTTGATACTGTTATTGAATGTTACAAAATTATCAGAAACATTTGGATGAAAAGAAACCACAAACACAGACATCAACAGATAACAGTGCCTGCAAATAGATTCTTAAACAACTAATATTAATGAGGAACCAATTTGAGTGTTCCTGCATGAAATGCATAAGCAAACCTTTAGTCTAATAGAAGAAGAGAGAAAACATACACAATTTCTGTTACTGCTTTAGGAGGAGAATGAGGGAGATGCCAAGGTTCACTAAAAGTGTTATTCCCCAAAAGGTACATTCTATGCACGTGCGTTTGCGATTCTTCAGTTCTACTTGTCTCCAGCACCTAAAGTAACACACATTAGAATCAGACTACCCATCAAGAGGAAATTTCTAATATTCCAAGCGTAAATCTTGGTTGAATGGTAGCTGAAAAAAGAAATGATAGAAATATAGGTGGATAGGAGGACCTCATTTAAAGACTCTAGAAATGGGAATGAACGATCAATTGGAGATCCTCGGCGTGCTGCCACTGGTCCAGGCGATTCATCGGCACTGACAAATTTTATCCGAGCCACACTAAGAACAAGAGCTAGAAGGATGAGGAGACTGAAAAGAAGACAACCAAATAACCATGGTCCACCAAAGGTGTAAATCAACTCTTCGAGTGTTGTATAACACCGTGGCATGTGATATCTATCAGAAATGCACTTGTACGGACATGGAGTATCAGTGACACCACCTGCAGCGTTAAAGTGCCATCAAAAGTTCAGATAATAAAAATAGAACAATTAAAGTTCTTACAAATTATATTCTAAAGTAACACTTAATGGAGCTATCGCGCTATGAGTTTAGGATTTACTTTTTTAATCATAGGAATCCGTTCCGGAGCAGTGTGGTTTAATGAAGCATGGGTCCATACTGGAATTGGGACCCAAAAGAAACTTGGCATTTATTACTTGATTCATTTTTACCTTCTCAAAAATTACTTGGATCATTTTACAATTTATTTACATACTCGAACAAATAGAAATTTGCAGGGTGCAAATTTTGCAATTGTAACCTCTATAGACTTTCTTATAATTAGGACTAGTGATGGTTGCTCGTGTTGTGCACGGGCCCAATCGCGGTGAAGTCGAGCATTTTCTAATTCTATATGTATTGGTATGCTTGTAAGTTTTTTTTAGAGTACTTTGTTAAAGTAAAGCGCTAGATATCAATGGTGACGTCATATAGTTAACAATCATAGGTATGAGTACATTGGTACAAAGGAAAAATATTTTTTTGGACAGATAGGTGAACCCAAAAATTATGCGAAAGAGTATTTTGGCGTACTTCTTTGCACATTTTTTTTCTGGACTTTCCGGTCCAATATAAGTAACAGCTAACCCAGCATTAATTATTAGCAAATGCCTATAACAAAACTTTAAATGAACAAGTGTAAGAACACATTAAAGGGGCAATAAACTCAACCCAACCCCTAAATTATCCCCCTCAACAAAATAAAAAAGCAAAAGTCAGAGTCCTGCATTCTAATGATGAGCCTTAAACGTTGATGTTTAAATTCTAAACTATAATTTTAATTTTAAATGTTACATTTTACACCCTACATTTAAACTTCAAACTATAAGTACCTATATTCCAATATAAATTTCAATCCTTTATATATACTTATACGTTATGTTCTAGGACATATAGCTTTAACATAATTTGAATTTTTAGTTTTGGCTATAATAGTGTTTTATGAATTCACGACTTTTATTGTCCCAGTAACATCTTCCACTTTCTCTGAAGTACACATTTTATAAATCAAAATAACCTTCTTTGTTTATAGATCGTTGGCTATAATATAAGTCTCAAAATCAACCATTGAGGAAAATTGGGGATGAATCAACAAATCCTAAACTTTTAAAGTTATAGTGTAGTAACTTTTTCATAGGCTCCTATAAACTACTATGAGGGTGTTTGGCTAAGCTTATAAGCTGGTCAAACTAGCTTATAAGCATTTTTCAGCTTATCTACGCGTTTGGTAAAGTTAAAAGTGCTTATAAGTAAAAAATAAGCCATAAGCTGGTCACCCCCAGCTTATGAATTTTTAGCTTATAAGCACTTTAAGTTTGACCAAAATTTTTACTATTTTATTCTAAAATGTTCTTTTTTAGAACTAAACTCTTACATCGATACTCACTACCTCAAGTACTATTTCAACCTAACCCCCCACCCCCCTCTCCCCCTTCAAGTCTGCAATTCTCATTGACTATTTAAGATAAGCAAATTCTCTATTCCTTTGCATATTTATATCTATGTGATTGTGTATTAATCTTTCAACTGTATGTAATAAATGAGGACATATCAAATTTTTGGTGTATAATGTTTGTTTCTCTTCAAATATTTTATCCTATTTAGGTTTATTTTTTACTGAGAAACTTTTATCAATTTATTAATTATATAACTTATGATTATCATAAAACAAAATTATATTTACCATAAAAATTATTTTATCTAAGCACAATTGTATTTAAAATAAAATGACAAATAGAATATTTTGTATTTGGATCTATTTAGAATCTAAAATTTTGAAGAAATTACGTAGTTATAAGTGCAAATTGTTCTAAGTTATTTAAGTCATTTTAATAGAAAAAGAGCTTATCAACACCTTTTTTATCAAATATTGCAGCAGCTTATTGTCAATTTCAGCACTTGTATCCAAATACGTAACTGCTTATTTAATAAATCAGTTTCAGCACTAAAAAGTGCTTTGCAGCACCTAATGCTTATCAACTAATCCAAACGGGCTCTATATCACCACTATATACTTAGAGGTCATTTGGTTCAAAGCTAGGTTATGCGAAAAATAATAATGTAAATTGGTTTGTTAGACGGAAATAAAATAACTCGTACTCCTGACAAGTCCAATTGGATTAATGGTATTAATGTGAGAGGTTATATCGAATTCTATTGCTTGATTATCGAGCTAACTCTTCATTAATTTTTAATTCCTTCCACCTGCTTTAAAAGAATTATGCACGTATAGATGATTGCGTCATTAATGAAGTTATAAGTGTCACTTGTTCAAGACACTTATATTAGCACGGGCCTAACTGGTGCCTATAATTTGTTTTTTCCTAATATTACTTACAAAGTAATTCACGTATTTGACGTGCTTTTGCTATTTTTCGATCTTCATAATATTCTCCGTAAGCTCCTCTTCAAGTACTCCTCATATTAAATTTTAGTAAATGACTTAAATGTTCATTGCATTAAAGACATGCTTAAAAGAATTTGTTTATTTCTTTTATATAATAAGGCTAACCTTTATATTTATTTGACTCCAACTTCAAATATCTTTTTTCCACTTGAAATCATTTAAATGGAAAAAAATTCTATAACTTTATTGGTCCCAACTATTATGCAAACATCAAATTTTAAAAGAGCTCGCATGATTGAGTCCTATTTATAGCATGAGTAAATTTTAATCTATATGTAGTTATTTAAAACAATTGTGCCTAGGTTCTCTCGTAATGTTGTCTCCATTCAAAAAGTACCGGTTAAAGTTTTGACATATATAATTAAAAAAGTTAACTAAGTGGCATTAGTATAAGAATTATTTAACTAAGTGATCCTTTAAATCTTCACTTTGAGATTTATAAATTTTTATTTTCGAGAAAAAGTAAAGAAGTGTGCATTTCATTACTTTAATAATTTATCCTCAAACAATTGGAGGCCGGAGGAAATGAGTAACATGACAAGCATCTTTAATTTTTTTAATGTTCAAAACAGATTGAGGACTTTGTAGTAGCTATGTGTGAATTTTCTTTGTTTATTTGATATTATGAATCCTAGCATTAGAATTGAAAAAAAGTACTAGTAAGGAAGTGTTAGCTCACTAATTAAACTGAAAAATAGAAGTGAGGCTCATGTAGTATAATCTCAATGTATTTGTTTGTGAACCAAATGAACCCTAAGATTACACATTCTTTAATCCAACGCCTAGCAGTGGAAAAAATCTACATAGTAAGATATTTATTTAGAGTTTAGTTTTAAATGTTTTTAATGTTAATTGCTCACATAATTTGTATATTTCCCTTGAAAGTTTCTATCTAAAGTCTAGTTTTTCTTCTCACGTAATTTGTATGTTTCTCTTGAAATTTTCCATCTAAAGCTTAGTTTTTCAAATTTATTAGTATAATTTTTTAGATAAATTTATGATTAAGCATTAATTTTTTAAAATAGTAAATAATGAAAGATTTGTGATGTCTGCGATAAGTAAGCTACAAAAAGGGATTGTGATTTATGAATGTTTAGTAACATTAAGTTAATTTTTTATAATGGGTTTGCCAACATATCATTTATTTCAGTAAGGAAATTTATTTTCATTGTTAAAGTACCAATAAAACATTAGTTAGAAATAGAGAGTAGATAATAGGCAAGAGAGAAGATAATTCTATCACTACAACCACGTGTGCACCATAAAAGCAAATACATAATGAGGTGTGATGAATGAGAAGTGCAGATGGGGTCCACTGTTCAGGGCTAAAATGTCTGCACAAAGAAAGATAATCAAAGATGCTACAGTAACATTTTATGTGGACCAATTAAAATAACGAATTCAACTTAAATTACCAAAACTACCCTTCTCAACAAGCAGACATGTTGACGGAGAGTTCTCCGATAACTCTCACTTATAAGATAGTAATATGCTATTTTGGGCCAATCATTCAATTAGAACCAGTATTTTGAATAGCGTGAGGCGACAAAAAGTGATGAGGGTCCGCTTCATTGAGGCAAGAAGCGAGAAGCGCAGCGCTCGCCTTTTTTATGTGAAGCGCCAATTAATATAAAAAAATAAAATATTAAATTTGCATATATATTCAAAAACTCAATAGATAGAACAAATATTTTAATATACTGTTTATAGAGAGAAATTAATTGTAATTAATGAGAGAAAATAACAGCTAATTATAATGGTAATTATAGAGAGAAGTTAATATGCAAGTAATTGTTTACTAAACCGGAGGGAAAAAAATCAAAAGAGAGACCAGAAGTAGAAAGAAGAGCAAAAGCGAAAACAGAGGTGAAAGAAAAGAAAGAAAAAATATTTCTGCCGGAAATCAGTTGTTGCCGAAAAGAAGAAGGAGAACAAAGAAGACTTAGTACCTGAAAAAGAAAAAGAAAAGAAAGAAGAGAGGCTTACTGTCGGAAAAGACGCCGGAAAAACAGAGGCTTACTGCTGGAAAAAGAAAGAAGAGAAGCTTACTGCCGGAAAAAGAAAGAGAAAAGAAAGAAGAAGAAGAAGAAGAAGAATAGAAGAAAGAGGTACCTGGGAGTCGAGAAAACCCTAACTTTTATTTAAGTCTTTTCTTTTGTTTTTTAAAAGCGACGCCTCTGTTGCTATCTCGCCTCTGTCGCCTCACCGGTGCTACTTTGCCTCGTCGGCGTGATATGATCCAGAATAATTGAGTCGATTTCTTTTAGTTGTTAATTCCAGTATTAGTTTTAAAATCCAGTTGTCAAGTTAGTTAGAAAGTAGTTAACACATGTGAGATTCCCCGAGTTAGTTATAACTAACTTTCCCTCCCTTTTACTGTTTTATCCCCCAAAGTAGATATAAGGAGTGCAGAGCATTGTAATGTATTGTATTTGATTTCCATCAATAATATCTTCTCTTCTTCTCTCTAAACATAGAACTCAACTCGAGTACTGTAGAGATCTGTTCAAGAGCAATTTTGTGACCTTGCTCTTTAGGATTTCTCATTTCTTCTTTGAATTTTCTTTAGCTGCTATCATTGGTATCAGAGCTCACAATCCTTCATCTGTGGGAAGCGAGAATGGGGGAACATAACACCCGAATACAAGAGCTTCGAAGAGATCTCGATGGTCTTAGAGGATCTTTTGAAGGTATCAATGGAACCATGGAAGAACTACGAAGGAACATGGACGAGAAGCTTGCACAATCGATGGAGGAGTTTAAGAAAATTCTCTTGA
Source organism: Nicotiana undulata (assembly GCA_005239495.1). Lineage (NCBI taxonomy): Eukaryota > Viridiplantae > Streptophyta > Magnoliopsida > Solanales > Solanaceae > Nicotiana > Nicotiana undulata. The sequence continues at coordinate 6,978 of ML290956.1, read as the reverse complement.
TTAATGTGGAGAATCAACGACCCCAGGTGAACCCCAGAATAGAGGACGAGACTGCAACTGCAAGAGGTCACCGGGAAGAAGAGTATCAGTTGCCTACTAGGAGGAATCAACTGGAATTTCCAAAATTTGATGGCATTGGTTTACGCGATTGATTGTATCAGTGTGAGCAGTTTTTGAAGTAGATGAAACCCCAGAAGCATCAAAGGTGAAATTGGCTACGTGTAGACTGGGAGGCAAGGCTCTACAATGGCATCAAGTTTTTATGAAGACTAGACTGACGAGGGAATGGCCTAGCTAGGGAGAGTATGTGAGATGTTTGTACGCAAGGTTTGGTTCAGAGTTGTTTGATGATCCAATGGGAGATTCGAAACATCTCAAGCAGGTAAACTCTGTACAAGATTATGTGGATTTGCTTGATGAATTATTAACTAGAGTAGAATTAAATGAGGAGTATGTGGTTAGTTGTTTTTTGAGAGGTCTTGAACCTGAAATAGAGTTGCCTGTAAAGATGGTTGCCCCTCGATCCTTGCAGAAGGCAATCAGTTTAGCCAAAATCCAAGAACAAACACTAATAATCCAAAAATAAACCTCAAAAAGTACCCCAATCCTTTCCAATCCCAAACCAACCCAGAGATATCTCCCCACTAACACCAGTTATTACAACAACCAGCCCTTTTCTAAACCAAACATGTCCATCCAAAATGCCCAGAACTCTTTTACTGGAGCTGCTAAACCAATTTACAAAAATCCAAAGATTCTGAGTCCCAGTGAAATGGAGGATAAGAGGGCTAGAGGGTTATGATTTTATTGTGATGAAAAATGTCCCTGGACATGTGTGTTCAAAAAGGAGACAGTTATTCTCTATTGAGGTGGAGGATCCAGAAGGGGCAAGAGATGGGGGTGATGAGAGAGATGTAATGCTTGATCCCTCTGAATTCTTGTGTATGGAACGGGTAGAATTTGAGGTTGTCTATGAAGGAGCCATCTTACCTCATGTTTCAGTTCATGCAATGACTGGTGCCCAAGATTTTAGAACAATGTTTAGAACCATGAGGGTTACAGGTTCAGTGAAGGGGAAGACTATCAAAATCCTGATTGATACAGGTAGCACTCACAACTTTATGGACCTCAACACTGCAAAGAGGTTGGGATGTTACTTAACTAAGATCCATCCTTTTGTTGTGTCAGTAGCTGATGGCAACAGAAGGCACAGCAACTTCATCTGCAAAGGTTTTCTCCGGAAGATGAAAGGGGCTCAGTTTATGTCCGACATGTTGACCTTACCTTCGGGTGGCTGCAATATGGTTCTAGGGGTGCAGTGGTTGATCACACTGGGAGATCCTATGGAATTTTAGGAAGTTAAAAATGGAGTTTACATATAGGGGACAAAAGGTTTCATTGAGAGGTATACAACCTCCTGCTATGAAGTTGGTAGAACAGGGAAAGATGGATACACTCTTAGCTAAACCTGCTGATGACAGTAGGATTGTTTGCTACAAGCCCTGAACCTGGGGCTAGTTTCTGGAAATTGCAAGCTCAGATAGAAATAGTGGAGGATAAGACAGGATTGCAAGAGGTATTGCACAATATATAGTGACTTGTTTGATGTTCCCAAGGGCCTACCACCACCTAGACAACATGATCACAGGATTGTAGTGAAGGAAGGCACCTCCCCCATCAACATTAGACCTTCCAGGTACCCTGCTATACAGAAGGAGGAGATTGAGAAGATGATTGAAGAGTTGAAAACTGCTGGAGTAACAAGGAACAGTACAAGTCCTTACTCTTCACCTATTGTTATGGTGAAGAAAAAGGATGGGAGCCGGAGAATGTGTGTTGATTATAGGGAGCTTAACAGCCACACAATCAAGGAAAAATTCCCTATGCTATATATTGAAGAACTGTTAGATGAACTCTATGGTGCCAAATTTTTCTCTAAGCTGGATTTGAGGTCACGCTACCATCAAATTAGGATGTGGGAACCTGACATTCCAAAAACTGCTTTTAGAACCCACGACGGCCATTTTGAATTCTTGGTAATGCCTTTTGGCTTAACCAATGCCCCATCCACTTTTCAGAGCTTGATGAACCATATCTTCCTCCCTTATTTGAGGAAGTTTATTTTGGTTTTCTTTGACGATATACTGATGTACAGCTCTTCTTGGGGTGATCACTTGATACACTTGGAGAAAACCTTTGAGGTTTTGAGAACTAACACAATATTTGTTAAACAAAGCAAGTGTGCTTTTGGTGAAACACAGGTAGATTATCTGAGGCATGTAATCTCTGAACTAGGAGTTTCAATGGATGGCCAGAAGATAGCAACGGTACTCAGCTGGCCTCCACCTTCTTCTATCAAATCACTCAGGGGATTCCTAGGTCTTATTGGTTATTACAGACGTTTCATTAAAGGTTATGGGGCTATTGCTAGGCCTTTAACTGATCTCTTAAAGAAGGGGAACTTTGCATGGAATGAGGCTGCAACACAAGCGTTTGAAGAATTGAAGAAATTGATGACTTCAGCTCCTGTCTTGGCATTGCCAGATTTCTCTAAGGAATTCATTGTGGGGACTGATGCTTCAGGAGATGGTATTGGTGCAGTACTTAGTCAAGAAAGCAGACCTATAGCTTTCTTCAGCAAGGGATTATCTGAAAAGAACTAGGTGTTATCAATATATTAAGCCCCGAAGCAAGGCTCAAAATATGTTGAGCGTTTCGCGTCGCTTAGCGGGCGCTTCAGTATTGTCATCAAGACTCTAAGGCATACTTTTCCCCGCCAATGAGCATAATCCTGAAGAGGCTACACTAAACAATTGATATTTAGCGTAAATTTTCTTCAATTCTTTGTCCATATATTTGGTATTCATGCTTATCGATATTAGTTTTGGAACCCCCCCCCCCCCACACACACACACACATATATATATGTGTGTGTAGTTTTTTTTCATTTGCGCCTTCCTTCATTAAAGCGCACGCTTTATTTGCGCTTTGTGCTAAAAGCCCCAACAAACTTTTTTCTGCGCTTTTCGCCTTTGATAACAGTGATGGATGTCATTAGCCTAAATCTGTGGTGTCTGACAGAGATGTGGTCTTCACCAGCAAATTTTGGAAGGAGCTGTTTAAATTGCAGAAGGTGTCCCTGCTTACTTCTACTGCGTATCACCCCTCAGACAGACGGGCAAACTGAGGTGGTAAATCGATGTTTGGAGTGTCATCTGAGATGCATGAATAAGTGATAGACCTCAAGAATGGCCCCAGTGGTTACCCTTGGCAGAATGGTGGTAAACCACTGCCTATCGCTCAGCTATCAAGATGACACCTTATGAGGTTGTTTATGGTCAGAAACCACCCAATCTATTAGCCTACATGCCACTTGATTCTCAATTGGAAGTGGTAGACAGAAGCCTACAAGCAAGGGAGGCCACATTGACGACAGTCAAGTTTCACTTGTTGAGAGCCCAGAATAGAATGAAGTCCCAAGTAGATAAATGTAGAACTGATAGGAACTATGAGGTAGGAGACTGGGTTTATGTTAAGCTACAACCCTATAGACAGCTATCCTTGAAAAGTCATTCCTTTCAGAAGCTTTCAGCCAAGTTCTATGGCCCTTTCCAAATAATTCAAAAAGTGGGACAGTAGCTTATACACTTATACACTGGCTCTACCTGCTAACTCAAAAATCCATCCCACTTTCCACATATCTCAGCTTAAGAAGAAGCTTGGTTCTCATCCCGTCTCACCAGTTCTTCCTATTGTTCATGCTGAGCATGGTCATGTGTTATCCGACGCAGAAGCTATCTTGGATAGAAGATTGGCTCCCAAGAATGGTAAAGCTACATCCCAGATTCTAGTGAAGTGGTTGAATGCAGCACCTGAAGATAGTACATGGGAAGATTGGCAGGACTTCCAGCTCAAGTTTCCAGCTTTTAATCCTTGAAGACAAGGATTGTTTGAAGGGGGAGTGTTGATATGATCCAGAATAATTGAGTCGATTTCTTTTAGTTGTCAATTCCAGTATTACTTGTACAATCCAGCCGTCAAGTGAGTTAGAAAGTAGTTAACACATGTGAGATTCCCCGAGTTAGTTATAACTAACTTTCCCTCCCTTTTTCTGTTTTACCCCCAAAGTAGATATAAGGAGTGCAGAGCATTGTAATGTTTTGTGATTTGATTTCCATCAATAATATCTTCTCTTCTTCTCTCTCTATACATAGAACTCAACTCGAGTACGGTAGAGATCTGTTCAAGAACAATTCTGTGACCTTGCTCTTTAGGATTTCTCATTTCTTCTTTGAATTTTCTTTAGCTACTATCACGGTGCTTTTTAAAATCGCATCGCAACAGAGCCTCGCTTCGCGTCGCTACTCGCTATTAGCGACGTAGTGAGCGGCTTTTTTACAACACTGATTAGAACAATCATATTTCACCAATTCATTACCAACATATACATTTCCTATCAATCAAGAAAGCCTTAATTCTGAATCAGTTGGATTCCCAAGAGAATCTACCAGTAAGAAAAATGTGAAATGACTGAACAATGAAAACCAAAATAAGTTGGCAAAAATTGCAGGAAATGAAATCACCACTTAACCATAATAAAGACTGAACATACCTCGTATAGCAATATATAAAGCCCGATGAGAAAGCTCATGAGATGGGCATTTGACACAGAGGGATCTATCAGATCCACTTACATTCTTATAAGTACCAATAGGGCATTCCTGCATTATTTCATCTACATAGTTAAAAACGGATAGGTTTAACATAGATTTCATGTTACAGATTAGAAGATAGTCCGAAATCATGGACAGCACACATTGAATGAGCTGATAAGAGTCTACATTAAACCCGAGAGAGAGAGAGAGAGAGCGCATTGAGAAGTAAAAACAACCTAAGCCTGATCAAACCTTTTGACGCGAAAAGCTGAGCCAACATGCAAGTAGGGTTAACATGCATGATGTTTTTCATTGGCTAACTGACAGATAAGATTGCAATAAAATTAACTCTGAGGTGAGGTTTCTAAAGATATAGAAGAGGTGAAAGTACAACAACAACCCAGTAAAATTCCACAAGTGGGGTCTCGGGAGGGTAGTCAGACCTCTTACCCCTACCCGGGGGAGCAGAAAGGTTGTTTCCGATAGACCCTCGGCTCATGAAGACGAGAAGAGACAATAGATCAGTAACAACGACAATAGAAGAGGTTAAAGTATGAACCAGAAAAGCTTTTAGGCCTAAAAGTTGATAAAAACCACAAACAAAAAACACAAAAAAAAAAAAAAAAAAGATAAAACACGTGCATAAGTCATTTTGGTCTACAAAATGCAATGTCAAACCATAGATGGTTGTCTATAGCCTTGCTGATCCATAGGAGACAAAAGCTAGGAATTCTTCAGGCCCCAAAACAAGTAATTTCAACCATAAGTAGAAATTGCATGTTACCTGACAGAATATCCCATAAAGTCCCTTTGGGCAAGGTTTGCCACTAAGAGTTCCGTTTTCTCCATCTCGTCCCAGACCTCTACCAATTCCACCACTGCAGTTCCATTAACAGAGAATGAACAACAATATCCAATAAGGATTGGAAGTAAATAGACGACAAAAGGTTAAGGGTATAGGAGCTAGATCTCAGGTCCGTTCTTTAATTCAGAGCCAACATGATTGAAACTCCTCCCATTTACAGTTGAGAAAAGCAGCCTTACCCTGTTAGGATGCACATTATCTGGATCAATATAGATAATGCAAATGAAACGGCAGTTTTCTGGGATGGACCTACAGAAATGCGCTTCAGACTAAGTAGAGAAACAGTGTAAAATTCAGACTAGCTATAGGCATCCTCTTACATGCAATACTCACAGCCCTATGATGAATACCTACCTACTCACAGGATGGTAGAAACACTTCAACTTTGTATATATCATCACTTTTATCCTTCAAGTGCCTAGGTCACAGCCTAACAGAATCAAGGTTACGGGTCCAAAGAAACTACGCAATTTTAGATACTACAGAACTTCTCTTTATTACTTAATATTTCACAAAACTAACTTACCCAGCAAGTAAATTGTAGCTACTCAATGAATATGTACACTAGATTAGATACGAACCCAACATTGATGGTCCCTTTTACACTTGTTATAGGCAGGTATTCATCTCCAATAGGAATGCCCGACCAATGAAAGTGAATCCTTCCACCACCGCCACCACCACCATTAGGACTACCATGCCCTCCAACAGTTGATATACTAGAAGAATCATCAAGGGCCAAAGACTGAAGAAAAAGAAGAATTGTTCCACCAGATCCACCACCAGGACCTATGTTTGAAAGAACCCTGCTATCTTCCTCTTTACTGTACTTGCCAAAGCTTTCTCCATCGGCTTGTATTGAACCATAGACAGACAACCTTGACAATGAATGCTCCAATGAACCCATTACTGTTTCAGGAGAGACATCACAAACAATTACTCTCTACTCAAAGCAAGTTTCGAAGGAGACAATGTTCATTATGAAGGATTATCAAGAAAAAGTGAGAAGAATTATAGGCACTGCATTGTAGTACAGATGAATCCACCTTTCACAGAAAATAAGCAAGACTATTTCAATTAAGTATGAAAGACTGGAAATTTGACCATTGCTCAACTGCAAGATTTGTGTATGTATAAGCTCCCCTTCAATGTCAAAATTTGAATAAAACGTGAAGATCCAGGATGGTAAAATGTGTAATCTGTTACCATGTATAAAAGAACATATGTTCTGTGTGAGTGACTTTGTTTTTTATATCGGAGATAGCTCACATAGCATAAGATACTTTGGCCCAATGGATTTATATTTGAGATCTTTTTTCTGCAGGTTGGTTTGGGTGGTCTAAGCATAAAAACCGAAGGATGACTTAAGTAAACTGTTAGTTTAGTAGTAAAATGGGAGTAAATAGCCTTAAACCCTAATCCTATATGTATTAGGAGTAGGACATGTATTGTCTATAT
>ML290955.1:2715-100641 GCA_005239495.1 Nicotiana undulata | reverse complement strand
AAAATTTATATTTTCCAAACTCTTATTCACTCACGAGTCTAACCATATGAAAATCCCTCAAATGGGAGGTCAATTACCCAATCAAAACCCCAAAATTAGGTCTAAGATGTTTCTTCCATTTTCCCTCAATTTTAACTCAAAAATCATGAATTTAAGGGTGGGATTTAAGATTAGGAACGTGGAAATTAACCTATGGTGGTAGAAAATCACTTACCTCAATTACCCAGGTGAAAATCCCCTCAAAGATCGCCTCTCCCGAGCTCCCACAACTCAAAAATGGTGAAATAACATAACCCTCGGATTTTTTTAGAATATGAACAGGGATTTCCGCACCAGCGGTCCCTTTAACCGCTCCTGCGGTACCGCACCTGCGGAATTATCATCGCAGGTGCGGAAAATCACTTAAAGCCGTGGGACCGCTCCTGCGATAGAAAGGTCGCGCCTGTGGTTCCGCGCCTGCGGAGCCCTGGTCGCACCTACGATCCCTGACCTGGCCACTCGAGCTTCGCACCTGCGGCATAAGCCCCGCGCCTGCGTGCTTGCTCCTGCAAAAATTCCATCGTAGGTGCGGAACACCAGATACAGGTCTGGTTCAGCACTTTGAAATTTTCCAAACTTCCCGATAAGCATTCGAAACAACCCCGAGGCCCTCCGGGATCTCACCCAAAACCACCAACTGATCCCAATACCCTATCCAAACTTGGTCGGGCCTTAAAAACACGTCCCCTAACATCAAAATATCCAAAAATGCATAGATTCAAGCCTAGGAACTTAGGAATTTTCAAGAATTCACCTCCGGTGCCGAACCACGTCTAAACTCGTCCGAATGACCTCAAATTTTGCACACAGGTCATAAATGACATTCCGGACCTGCTGTCACTTTCGGAATTCCATTCCGAGTCCGATATCAAAATCTCACATATCGGCCGAAATCGACGAAATTCTATCTTTCGCCAATTCAAGCCTAAACCTACGTCTGGCCTCAAAAACACATTCCGAACACGTTCCCAACCTCGAAATCACTCAACGGAGCTAACGGAGTCGACGTATTTCCATTCCGGATCCATCTTCACACAACTCCCGCTCCGGCCCAATTTCTAAGGTTAAAGCTCACCTTAAAGGACTATATGTCCAAAAACACTCCAATTTTCATCACTCAACGCTCCGACTCGTTCTATTAACCTAATAAGACAAGAGAGGAACATTTATCAGGGGATCGGGGGGCTAACTCTCCAAAACGACCGGCCAGGTCGTTACATTAGGGGCATGATACCAAGGATTGCTATAGTGTTAAGAATAAAATTGAAGCCTTGATCAAGGAAGGTGTGATCCAACATATTGGGGTTCAGCCTAATGTACACAATACTCATCTGCCGAACCATGGTGATGCTAGTGTAAACATGATATTTACTGAGGAATATTGGAATCTTGAAGGAACTATCATAGCAATTAGAGATGTCGAGAAGAGTAAAGTCCAAGAGAAAATAGTAACTGAAGTATAATTAATCCCTCTAAAGCCTAGAAGCATTTCCATAAATACTTATGTGTCTCATGAGATTTCTTTTCACAAGAGTGAGTTGCCATCTGAGGATTTTGGGAATAACAAAGTGCATAGAAACAAGTTCATTGCTTTCTTGATGATTCATGGTGGCTCGGGACATAATATTTGTACTTTCAACAACTTAATGAGTTGGGAATCAATATAGAAGGAATTTAGGGAAGCAATATGAGAGTTAGAGCATTTGATGGAGTTCAGAGAGACGTTTTTTGGAAAATATGCCTGGAGTTGTTAATCGAACCTGTGGAGTTCCCCATTGAATTCCAAATATTGGAAATCTCCTCAACCTAAAATTTTGTTGCTGGGTAGGCCGTGGATTCATAGGGCTAATGCAGTTCAATCCACCTTGCATCAAAATCTGATATTTGAGTGGGATCATCAGAAAATTATAGTTCATGGAGAAGGAAATCGCTCTACTTACTCTTACTTCTCGGTACCTATCATTGAAGGATTAGAAATGCTGGATAAATCAACCTTCCACCCTAAGGAGATTATGAATGTTGTGAGAACATCTAAAGAAGTTAAAACTAATGAAGTAATGCTGATGAAATTTGTCATTCCCTTTTTTCCTTAGGATAAGACATTTTCCTAGTCGGCTACTAAAGCAGCTGTTGGAGATGACCTCACTGTGGGGGTCCAAAATCTGTCTATGATTGTGATAGAAACTGATGACAATGAGACTCCGAAAGATTGCACCAAGACATCGACCACTTTGGATGTTGAACCAGAGAAGACCTTAGATATATGAACTTATTCATCTCTGGTTTACCAGGAGTCTTGGTAGAATGAACTAATAGTAACACATTTTGAATTAGCACGATTCCAAAATTAAGGCCGAAATCGTGTCTAACTTTTGTTGTTTTGCCTTCTCTTTTAAAAGCGTAAACGCAAAATCAATGAATTCACTTTCTACTCTCCTGACTTTCTATTTTATTTTAGTTATTTATTATCTTCTATTTTAGAAAAATTATAAAATCTGACAATTTTATGATTGTGACACATAACAAAACAAACAAACAAAGTGTGAATGTCAACCAAAATTTGAAGAACATGAAGACAACATGGAGAAAACTTATGGAGAAGGCAAGATTCAACTTGGAAAATTTTGAAGTAGTCAATGGACGATAACAAACAATCACGAAGTGTATCCATTGACGAAGAAGTCAAAACATTACATCTGGAGAAGACTTTAGAGATTTTTTGTAACTCTTACTTTTTATATAATAAACTACATTTGGCCTGATTTCCATTTAAAATGGGATACGTAGGTAGCATTTTCGGTTCAGTTTCATTATAATAAAATTTAATAATCCTCCAAGTTGAAAATTGGGGCACTTTTGGGAAAATATATACAAACAAGTGATTGGACATTGTCAAGCTACTGTTTGATCAAGGTTATCCAAAAAAGGAATGTACAGACAAAGGACGTTAGATCTATTTCGAAAATATGTTGCAATCTAAGAACTCACAGAAAGTTTTATAATATAAGCAGATGCCGAACCTCATTATTTAGCGGCTCTCCGAAGTCAGAGAGATGGGTGCTGCGGAGTCCGTTCACCTTGAAGTGGAACTGTTGTGGCGGGGAATGTCACTAGTTGTGATGCTTGCTGCTCTGGTTCCCTTTAACCCTTCATATGCTCTCTCCGCCCATGCCGAATACCCCCGGTCGGTTCCGCCGGGTAAGGCCAGGAGCTGGTTTGGGGAATCACGGGGCCTTACTTATTCAGGGGATTTTATCTGAGATGGAGAGAATTCTTTAGTAAAGTCATGGCTTAAGCCAACTCGGGACGGGAGGTTTTTCTACTACTATTACAGCTCGTACAACCTTGAGGAATCGAGACTAGTGTAATAAGTTACGCCCTGAGAAAGAACCTCCACTTGGATTCATGTCAAGTCTCGAGTTCTTGTTTAGAATTCTCGTATATGAAGATTTATACATAAGAACATACACTTGCATATATATGTCTTTCAAATAACTTTTTTCTTCCAAATAATTTTCCTACTACTGTTCACCTATCAAGTCCTGAATGAAGATCACAAGACCCTGGCATATACGAAGAATGGAACGTCAACAAAGACAAGCTTTGAGACAACACGAATCAACACCCCCTCCCAAACTAAGAATATTTCTTTGAATGCAGGAACATAAAAGATTCAAAATGATGGTATTAAATCAATATCAAGTCTACCAAATATGATTGAAGGCGTCATTAGGCCGCCATAACCTCGACTGTGAATCGGATGACTTCATCTTTCACTTTATCTTTGAATATATTCATTAATTCATTATGACTTAATTACTTTATTAATATCTTTACCTAATTTTTGTAGTTGCTTTCACCCCTACAATTTACAAGAATCGATAATCTAGTCTACTTATCAAGATTGGAGCACCTTAATCGTTCAGCTAGACATATTTATCTCACTTTATCTTTTATTTCTATTATAAATTTATAAATTTATTAATAAATTTACATGATACTTTTTAGGAACCAACATCAAGTCTACCGCTCAAAATCATAAGCGTGACAAAAATCAGCAACAAGTCCACTAATTAGAAAAACCATTCGACCCACCACAACTTAGTTATCACAAGCCAAAAGGCTTTGTTCCTTACAATATTATTTATTTTATCTTTTATTGTACCCTGACGAATTATTCATAATTATATTTAGGCGTATCCACCTTCAATAGGATATTAGTCTCGTTTTCCTTCAATTCGACAATAGGATTATCTACCTTCAATAGGACATATTAGTTATATCCATTCCCAAGTCGGATACACACACATTTGGGTTTATTCATTTCCGAATAGGATATTTAATTATTTTATTGATGAATTTATCCTGAACTTTAAGGGAATAATCATCAAGCCTCTGATGAAAAAATGGAGCATTATCACTAAGTCTCTAAAGATCACATAAGACATTGTTCAGCCTATCATAACCTCATCCTCATAAGCCACACGACTTCATTCCGAACATAATCATTACTTTACCCTTAATTTATCATGACTTTGTGACTTTATCCTTAATTTTACAGGAAACTTTATCAAAGACTTTACAAGCATCGTTCATCATTAGGTCTCCGAAGAATATCGGAGGCAATTTTATCAAAGACATTACAAACATCATTCATTAACTAGTCTCTAAAGACAACCGGAGTCATCATCAGCATCAAGTTTATCAACCACAATTTGAGGGACATATAGGCTCGTCCACCTTTAATAGGACATTGAGGCCTCATTTATTTGCACTTAATAGAGGTCTGAATCTTAATCATTTAGATATCAGATATTAAGTGAGTTTGTTTTTAAAGTTTGAATCATAATTATTCAGATCTTAATCATTAAGTGTGTTTTTTTACTTCACAACCACTTAATGGGTCTGAATAAGTCTGTATGATTAAGATCCATAACAGAGACTTAATGTCATTAAGATTCTATCATCCAAATCCACTATTAATTATCGCTACCGCCTACTATTATCAACTACCACCATGTCGCCGCTACCACCACCATCATTATCCTCAATCATAGTCGCCACCATAATCGACTATCACCACCTCCCATCCGCACCACTCCTACCACCATCATTCTCAAACACAAAAAATACACATCCACCTCAACTACCACAACTAACCACCCCATCACCATCAATAATTATAATCGACATTGCACATCATTATTAACTACCACCACCCACCACCATCTTCCTCAATCAAAACTACCACCACCACCCGCCATTATTAACTATCACCAATCACCACCACTATCCTCAATAATAATCGTCACCACGACTAATCAACACTAGCTACTACCCTGAACCACAATTATAAACCAAATCTACCACCAATCACCACATTTAGTCGGCATTCACAAGCACCACTATTAGACATCACCACCAGCAACTACCATATTTTAGAAAAATTATATTTTTTTTGATAGAATATTAGATTAATTAGTATTTCATTTGAGTTTTATGTTTATTAATTTTCAATAAATATACATTATACATTCAGATGTTAAAAATCAAACAGTCTTAATCATTTAGTATTCAGATCTTAATACGCATCATAATATTTAGATATGTATTCAGATTAAGATGTAAAATCTTAATACATATCTTGATATTCAAATGTGTATTCAGATTCATATGTCTTAATCTTAAAAAACCAAATGAGGCCTTAGGCTCATCCGCGTTAAATAGGACATTAGGCTCATGTGCCTTTAATAGGATATTGTAACAACCCAGGCGGTCATTTTGAGCTCTAGCGTGTCGTTTGGAAGTTTGAGGCCATGGGAAGCTTCACGTCAGGTATTATGACTTGTACGCAAAGTCGAAATTGAATTTCGGGAGTTTTTGAGTTGATTTATAAAGAGAATTCTCATTTTGGAAGCTTTAAGTTGGAGAATTGGCCAGCTGGTAATTTTTGAGTAAACGACCTCGAAATCATGATTTGAAGGTTCCAACATCTTTGTATGATGATTTCAGGCTTGGGCGTATGTCTGGATTGGGGTTTGGATGACCTGGGAGAGTTTCAACGTCTATTCTGGAAGTTGGCATTTTGGAAGAAGTTAATAAATTTGGGTTGAAGTATATTTCAGTGTTATCAATGTCCATTTGGGAATCCGAGTCTGGGAATATCTTCATTGTGATTCTAGTATTGGGAGCACGTTCGGAAGTGGATTCGGAGGTCCGTAGGTCATTTTGGAGTCATTTGGCTAAAGTTAGAAATTTAAAGATTTTTAAGAAGTTTGACCGGAAGTGGACTTTTTGATATCGGGGTTGGATTCTGATTCCGGGAATTAGAGTAGGTACGTACTGTTGAATGTGACTTGTGTGCAAAATTTGGGGTCAATCCGACATGATTTGGTAGGTTTCAGCACCGAATGTTGAAGTTGGAAGTTCCAAAGTTCATTAAGCTTGGATTTGAGTGTGATTCATGGTTTTGGCATTGTTTGATGGGATTTGAGGCCTCGAGCAGGTCCACATTATGTTTTGGAACTGGTTGGTGTTATTGGATGGGGTCCCAGGGGGCCTCGGGTGGATTTCGGGTGGTTAAAGGATCGATAATGGGATTTGAGAAGAGGCTGAAGGCTGCTGTCATCTGGTGTGACCGCACCTGCGGGGTTCTAACTGCAGGTGCTAAGCTGCAGAAGCGTCCAGGGGAGCGCAGATGCGGTTGAGAAGGGAAAATGTTGGGACCGCAGATGCGGTCATCTTGCTGCACAAGCGGTCATCTTGCAGCAGAAGCGGGACCGCACCTGCAGAAGAGAAAGCGCAGAAGCGGAACGACGGGCCTTGTGGAAGATCGCAGAAGCGGTAGTTGGGGTCGCACCTGCGGAACCGCAGAAGAGGTCAAGTGACTGCAGGTGCGAAAAGGATGGAGGTAGTGAGGTTCTTTAAAATCGGAGTTTGGCTTATTTTTCACCCCATTTCTTTCATGGGAGCCGATTTGGAACAACTTGGGTGTGCCATTTTCACCACCAAGCATGAGGTAAGTGGTTTCTACTAGTTTGAGTTCAATACATCGATTTCGAATATGTTTTAACATGGAAATTAGTAGAAATTTGGGATTTTGAGGGAAAACCTAGAAAAATTGGTATTCTTGGATTTTGACCACGATTTTGGGCATGAAATTGAGAGTGAATTATATATTTGAGTTCGTGAGGTTGTGGGTAAACTTTATCTTCGAAAAATTTCGGGATCCAGGCACGTGGGCACGAGGGTGATTTTATCGACTTCGGGATTGGGGTTAGAACTTGTTATAAATTGAATTGATATGGGTAATTGAGTATACATTTATGGGTTTGCATAATTATTGGCTAGCTTTGGAGCGAGGTGCATAGATTTGAGTCTTCAGAAGGGCGTAGAATGCCGGTTATGGGACTTCGAAGCGAGGTAAGTCTCCTTTCTAACCTTGTAAGACGGAATTATCCCCGCAGGTATAATCAATCATGTGCAACTATTTGTGGCGGCTACGTACGCACAAAGTGATAAGAGTCCGTGCGTAGCTACTATTATGCTTATGTCCGGGTAGTCTAGGACCCAGAAGCATGTCTTATTTGTCGTACTTGTAATTTTAGCGATAAACTTAAAATGCTTAAATCTTATCGAATTTGGCAAAAGAATTTCTAAAAACATATTAAACACCATATTCTTGATCATTAAAAGGAGGGAAATTTGTCATATCCTTGGGTAATTGTTTTCCGGATGAAGTTTGGATTGACTGTTTGAATATGTTTATCGATGAGTACCTGTGTCGCATGCATGATTCGCGAGCGGGGTAACTCTATTATATCTATGTGTAACCGCATCGCAAATATATTCTGCGAGCGGGGTGGCTTTTTCCACTACTCTCATGGGAGCGAGTCGTACTCCACGGCAGGCTAATAGATGCATATATGGTTCACGTCGTTCGACCCTTCAGCAGTGCACAATTTACATTTATGTTGGATTGGGCCTTAAGACCTCAGTATTATATGCGCATGCTATTTTTTTTGGTGTTTTCCCTGATTTGAACTGATTAAATGCCTTGATATACAAATTGTCAACTGAAACGACGGAAACTAAAGTTACAATTATGAAAGAAGTTTCCCCATTCCTGTTGTTATTTATTATTTAATTATGACATCCATGCTTAGCGTCACATTTAGTTATATCACTTTGACATCTAGTAAGTGTCAAAGTCGACCTCTCGTCACTACCTCTTCGAGGTTAGGCGGGATACTTGCTGGGTACACGTTGTTTTTGTACTCATACTACACTTGCTGTGCATTTTGTTGCACAGACACACATATGTCTAGCGGCCTAGCTTGGCGCAGTGGCATTGTTGATATGGAGACTTAGATGAGCTGCACCTCTGGAGACGACCCGCAGCCAGCAGAGTCTCCTTCAGAGTATTGTGTTGTATTTTCCCTACTATCCTATTTGTATTCTATACGGTTATTGTATTTCATTTGTTCAACTTGTGACACCGGGTTCTGGGATGACTATGGGATTTATTCATTATTCAAATTTGTTGGAAATATTATTGTTTACTCAGTGGAAGTTCGTTAATAAATTATTTAATGAAATGAAAAGGGATGATTTCAAGAGTATTAGAAATAAAGGTTTAATTAACTTCTTGGTGTTGGCTTGCTTGACAGTGGTGTCCAGCGCCGTCACGACCTTTATAGGATTTGGGTTGTGATATATATAAGGTTCATCCACCTTCAAAAAGGACATACTGGGGTCATCCACCTTCTAATATGACATATCGGGGTCGGCTGCCCCTTCCCCCCCCCCCTCCCCGCAATAGGATATATTGAATCGTCTACCCTCTAATGGGACATATCGGGCAACTTTACCCAACACATTACAAGAATACTCTATCATCAAGTCCCCAAAAACAACCGGAGGCATCATTTGTCATCAGAACTCCGAAGAAAAATGGAGGCATCATTCTTCATCAATTCTCAAGAGTCCAATGGAGTCATCATTCATCACTACATCTCCAAAGACAATTGGAGACATCATTTGGCTATACGACCTCATCTTAATAATTTTACAAGAAACTTTACCCAAGACTTTTCAAGCATAATTTATCATGAAGTCTCCAAAGAAAATTGGAGGCATCATTAGCACTAAGCCCACCAACCACAATTGGAGGGATCATTAGGCTCGTTTGCCTTCAATAGGACATTAAGGCGCATCCTCCTTCAATAGGATATTTAGGCTCGTCCGCCTTCAATAGGACACTTAGACGTGTTCGCCTTCAATAGGACATTTAGGCTCGTCCACCTTCAATAGGACATTTAGACTTATTTGCATTCAAAAGTATATTTGGGTTCATCCGCCCTCAAATAGTACATACTAGGTTCATCCACCTTCTAATAGGATATACCATGCTAGTCCTCCCTCGAATAGAACACATTGGGGCATCTACCCTCTAATGGGATGTATCGGGCAACTTTACCCAAGATTTTACAAGCATATTTCATCATTATGTCCCCAAAGAAACCAGGGACATCATTCATCACTAAGTCTGCGAAGACATACAGAGGCATCATTCATCATCAAGTCCTTGAAGATAATCGAAGATATCATTTGGCTATATAACCTTAATTTTATAAGCCATATGGCTTCATTCCTAATTTATTATTGACTTACCCTCTAGTTTACCATGACTTTATCACTTTATAATTGACTTTACCCTTGAAACCTATAGGCAACGTTATCTAAGACTTTACAAACATCATAACAAGACCATCGTTCAACAATCAGAGGCGTCGTCACGACCTTCATTGCCTCATCCTCATTCTCGTAATCATCTTCATTACTCCCTCTGGTTCACAATAAGTGACCAATTTGCTTTTAGCACACCCATTAAGAAAATACTAAATTCTATACAAAAATACCTATTATGATTAAACTAGCCCTAATTAAACATTTGTGAGGAGTAAGAAAACTTTTTAGTGATATGTACATGGGGGTTATTTTGTAAAAACAAACTGAATTCTTTCTTGATTACATAACTGGACACTTATTTTGAACCAAAGTGAAAAAAGAAACTGGTTACTTATTGTGAACCGGAGGGAGTATCATTTATTCTCTTTATAGTTTTGAACTAATAACTTTATACCAAATTTTACCAATGATTTTACTATGAACTTTCAGATGAATTTGTTCTGAAACTCTACAAGACACAATATCTTGTGTAAAACACTATCAACATTCTTGTTTGGAATCACAGATGTCAATTTTGACTCGTCACAACATCACTTTCATTCATATATCCAAACGGCTTCGCTCTTAATTCTTTTTGTACTTTATTTTCTTATCGAATTATCCCACTTTATTTGCTTATTTTTTATCCCACTTTATTTGCTAACTACTTTACTTTAGACTTGACAGGAAATACAATCCAAAATACCTATTACAATATTAAGAGATATGTAGTACAATGTGGAACTACCTCTTAGCAGTGAACTGGGGCAAATTTGTTGAAGAGGAATATCAAACTCAAAAGCAAGGTCAAGGATCTACTCTCTAACTCCACTCTGCCTACGTCCTACAAACAGGGGATATGTCTGTTATCCAAATAATTATAAATATTCTATCGTATCTACAATATATATTATCAATTAATCGCTTTCATAATCTCACAGCTTTTCAATAACCCAGTGTCATCAGAACTCAACACAGGGACATATTTTGAAAATTAGTAGGTTCATTCAACAATAGGGTGTCATGAAACCGTGTCTAATAGGGTCCTACTTATATGTATGTTGACGGCCATATTCTATAATTAGGATACTACAAGCACCTTTTCACTCACAAACATCCTTGTGACCTATTTCCAACCCTAAAGAATACATTCTAACATTACTCTCGAACTACATATGCCAGTTTCTTCTTACCCTTTCCTCTTCTATGCCAGTTTTCAAATTCCTTTCAGCCATGGAAAGGTTATGCCCACTCTATTTGAGGCACATAGCGTCCTTCTCTGTCCTTTCTTTGGCGCATTCGCTTAGAAAAAACAACTTTTTATATAACTTGACCAAGTCACGTGAAACTGAATCCCAACACTCCGGATTCAGGTGATTTTGACTCAATTTTGAATTCTTAAATCTCGCTCAAAAGCTCAAGCCCTAGATTTTCTACTCGCATCTCAGACCATTTTGACGGGGTAACTTTGGACGCAACCACTTCTGAAAATGACACACACAATTGTTAGATATTTCTTTTACTCTTGAATACTTTTCATACATAATCTTTTTGGTTCATTTCTATCTAGAATTAATTTTTCGTCACAGGAGAGTGAATCTTAGACAACCACCCCGTTCACTGCCTCGCAAGAGGTACAAATCTGAACTTGTTCTTATTTCCTTTGTTGATAAATATTGTGGCGTTAGTAATCATGTATTATGATTTTTCTTTTGATTGAACTCGTTTGACGTGATATATGTTATTCGTGACTCTTTAGAGGTCACGTTAATGTGATGTTTCGAAATGTATTGTGCAATTATTGACAACATGTTATGGGATAGAGTTATGTAACGACCAGACAGGTCGTCTTGAGCATTTTCATTATGTTTGGTGGTTGGAGGTCTCGAGTAGCTTCATATGATATGTTATGACATGTGTGTATGGTCGGTTTTGGCTTACAAGTGGTTTGGGATTGATTTTGAATAATGATTATGTAACAACCTGGCCAGTTTTTTTTTTTGTATTTTAGCCTCATTCCCCCTATTTGATGGCTTACATATGTGTATTTTTGATTAAAGGCTTACCGAGGTGGTTGGTTTGGTTTCGTGGAAGTTTTGGAGTGAATTGGGACACTTAGTCTCAAGGTTTGAAGCTTAAGTTGTAAGAGTTGACCGAAGTTTGATTTTTTTTAGACGACTCCACAATGGAGCTTTGGTGG
Source organism: Nicotiana undulata (assembly GCA_005239495.1). Lineage (NCBI taxonomy): Eukaryota > Viridiplantae > Streptophyta > Magnoliopsida > Solanales > Solanaceae > Nicotiana > Nicotiana undulata. The sequence continues at coordinate 88,673 of ML290955.1, read as the reverse complement.
TTCCAATAGCTTCGTATGGTGATTTTGAAATTAGGTGTATGTACGGATGTGGATTTAGAGGTCCGCATGCTGATTAAGTGTTTTTGGCAAAAATTGAAAAGTTGAAGGTTTGGAAGGTTGATAGGTTTGACCGAGAGTTGAATTGATGGTCTTATGTTTGGATATTGACCCTGGGAGTTGGAATATGTATGTTGTGTTATTTGGGACTTGCATGCAATTGAGATCATTCTGAGTTGTTTAGATTTGTTCGGTGTAAGTTTTGAATTTGGAAAGTTGATTAAGTTCCTTAGGCTTGAGTTAATGTGATATTCGTTGTTTAGATATTGTTTTGCTGTGATTTGAGGCGTCGATCAAGTCTGTGTTATGTTTTGGTATTGGTTGGTGTGATTGGATGGGGTCCAATGGACCTCGTGTGTATTTCGATGAGTTTCGGATCATTTTTGGCTATGTTGGCATTGTTGAAGATTTTGGGCTTCTGTGTTTCGCATCAACGGGGGGTATGGCCGCATATGTGTCACCGCATGTGAGATCATTTGAGCGTAGTTGCGAAGGAGAAGGCTGGGAGCTAGGTCCGCAGATGTAGGAGGCAAGGCACATGTACGAGGTCGAATCTGCGAAGAAGGATCGTAGATACATGAGCGCAGGTGTGGAGTATTGGCTGCAGATGCAGAAGGCCTGGGAGTTGAGATGGACTGCATATATGGTCTCCTATCCGTAGAAGTGGAGCCGCAAATGTGGTCAAGTGATCGCAGATGCGGAATCTCTGACAGTGTTATATTTTGAAGGGTTTGATTGTTTTCTCATTTTTGGAGTTACGGAGCTCGGCTAGGGGAGGTTTTTGGAGGGATTTCATCACTGTTGAACGGGTAAATGATCTCTACTTAATTTTGATATTAGTTATTGATTAACCATAGATTATTGCACATAATATATTTGAATAAGGTAGGAATTGGGGGGTTTTGAACTATGATTTTGGAGAGTGAGATTTGATGATATGAGGGTCGATTTGAGGGTGGAATTGGATGAAACACATATATGTGGACTCGTATCGGAATGGCTATTCGAAATTTGTGATTTTTGTCAGGTTCCAGGGTGTGGCCTCGGGGTTGACTTTTTGAGTTGACTTTTTTATTTTGGTAAAAGATCTTAGCTTTATCATTTGGAATCGTTTCCTATGACTTTGATTGATGATTATGTTATTTTGGCTAGATTCGAGCCATCCGAAGGTTGATTTACGCGAGAAGGGATTATTAGAGGATTGATTTGGCTTGTTTGAGATTAGTATTGTAACGACCCGACCGGCCATTTTGAAAATTTACACTCCGTTCAGTGGCGTAAGGTCTTGAACAGCTTCACATTGTGTATATCGAGTTGCGTGTATGGTTAGATTCAGTTACCGGATAATCTGGAGTCGAATTGGAAGAAACATTTCAGTTTTGGAAGCTTAAGTGATGAAAGTTGACCGGAGATTTGACTTTTGAGTAAACGGCCTCAGAATGAGTTTTGGTTAATGTCAACAGCTTCGTATGATGATTTTGGACTTAGTCTGCGTCCGGAATTGGATTTGGAGGTCTGTAGAGTGATTTGAGGTAATTTGGCGGAAGTTAGAATTTCGGCAATTTCGGCTGATAGGTAAATTTTGATATCGGGCTCGGAATGGAATTCCGGGAATGGATGTAGGTCCGTTGTGTTATTTGTGGCTTGTCTGCAAAATTTCACGTCATTCCGGGTTGAATTGATAAGTTTCGACGCGAGTCTTGATATTAGAAGTTTTGAAAATTTATAAGTTTGAAATTTGATTTGATTCGTTGTTTTGGTGTTGTTTTATGTTATTTGAAACCTCGAGCAAAGTCCGTGTTAGGTTATATAACTTGTTAGTGTGATTAGACGGGGCCTCGGGTGTGTTCCGGGTGGGCCACCAATTAATCCCTATACCTACATAAATACACACATGTGGTCTTTTCTGTAGCTGGTTTGAGCTTTTCTTCATTTCCATTTTTCTGCTATGTCTTTCTCTGTCTTGTGGCTTCATTTCTTTAACTCTCTCTGTTTATATCCATTCTTCTTTCCCTCTTTCGTATTAAAATGATCACTTCTGTGTTATAAAGCTCCTTGGTTGAAGAGTAGGTGGAGAGGGATATGCACACACAGAAAAATAACGAAGAGATTTTGGGTAAAAGAAGAAGCTAAGAAATTGTAAGAAGGGAGATTTGGGTTTTGAAGAATGGGTGCGCCTGGGTTCATAAAGTGTGTACCGTTGGCGACGGAGCTGTGGGTAAAACTTGTCTTCTCATTTCCAATAGCAATTAGAACCTAGCTTCTAAAGATGTGCTTTCACAATCAGATTATCCAACAAACTAATTATAATTAGAATATAAAGAAAAGATAATTTCTCCTGCTCAACCACATACGAAAATTAAACAAGGTGACTCAGCTCTAAAATGGTTGGGTTTGCCAAGAATATGCTTTAAATTACTACACACTCAAATCTATTCCGAAGTTTCATTCTATTCATTTATCCTTTCACACATATGACCATGGTAATGATTTTTCACAACCAAAATATTGTTGTACCGAAGCAGACACTCATTCTCATTCCATACTTTCCACAATATCAATTGCTTTGATTTCTCTGTTAACCTGAATTCTATCAAGAGTCCCCTTCACTACAACAAAGCCTATGCTTATGATTCAACGAACTGTAATTTGAACAATTGCAATGTCTGAAATAGATTCTCTATATTTCCAACTTTGTGATAGCAAACTTTTTAATCTTTGATACTCAACTTTAACACTTAACAAACCTAAAATTGCTTTTCACTTTAAAAAAAAAAAAAAAGAAGAGTATGCATCAAGCTCATTTGAACTACATAAATACACACATGTGGTTGTCGAAACTTTTCCCACTGTTAGCATCCCAACTGTATTCGACAATTTTAGTGAAAATGTGGTTGTAAATGGGAGCACTGTCAATCTGGGGCTGTGGGATACTGCAGCAAAGCGAGCTATGAAAATGTCTCTAAAAAAAAGTTTATTTGAGCCATCCGGAGATCTTTTCGCTCGAGAAGTCCATTTTTGAGTACCGGGCTGTCGTCTTTGAGGTAAGTATCTTGCCTAGCCTTGTGTGGGGGAACTACCCCTTAGGATGGAGTCTTCTATGTTGATTGTAGCCCGCGTACGCGAGGTGACGAGTGCGTACTCGGACTTATTTACAAATAGATTGCCCTTTTAGGATTTTTAGGTCCTTATGTTCCCCGTGTATGAATTGAAATTGCTATATCTGAAATTCCTGATTTCTAGTTTCATCTCTTCCTGCTCAAATTAGAAATTACTTGCTTGCCGTTCCTTTGTTTCTTATTTGATCTTCATTGACTTAAATGAAGACTTTGCTTTTCCTACCGTTATGCTATATCTTCCTTCATATACTGCCTATTTGACTAAAACTAGTAGAATCTCGCCCTATAATTGTCTAACAATAATTGGAATATCTATACGTTGGTGTCAAGCATGCCCGTGAGTCATACATTGTGATTAAAATGGTTTTCCCTTAAGTACTACTTGGGTTAGTTGATGACCGCCCATGTTGATGATATTTCTTTGACGTTGTCTATTTATCGAGCATTTGTTCAAGCTGAGTTTATTCGGTGAAGCTAATTGTCTAAGTGAGATTGGTTATAGCTGATTCACTTGCCGGGATGATTTGGTTTCTTTGGTTGTGAACTTGAATATATCGAATTGTTGCTATATCTGCCTTGTTTTTCCCTCGTTATGTTGTTCCTCTCTGTGCTTGGCATTCCTTTCAGTGGCTACTTCTTATAAGTGATTTTTTACCATTCTTGTGATTCGAGTCTTTGTATTGATTTGCTCATCGCACCTTGCATTCTGTCTTGTTGCTTTTGTGCCCGTTGTGGCAATGTATGTTGTTTCTGTCGCATTCTGGTTGTTTTCCTCAGTGGCTGCATTGCATATTTAAATTGGGACTACGGACGAGTTTCCAGGAGCTTTCCCCCTGTACTGCATCGCATATTTAAATTGGGACTACAGACGTATTCCGGGAACTTTTCCTCTGTACTGCATTGAACGACAAATTCTGAGTTACGGACTGAGTTCCGGTGATTTTATCATTGAGGAGATTTGGATCGAAAGATATATATATATATATATATATATATATATATATATATATATATATATATATANATTTTTCTGCAAGACAAATACTTTTCAAATATACTTTCGAAATAGAAGTCCTTCAGACATAACTTTTCTTGGAGATAATTGCTTTTAAGCTATACTTTTATATATATATATATATATATATATATATTGAAATGTATAGCTGAAAAGCAATTATCTCCAGGATATGTTATGTCTGAAGGACTTCTATTTCAAAAGTATATTTGAAAAGTATTTGTCTTGCAGAAAAATGATATTTGAAAGAGCAGTATTTGGGAAAGTATATTTGAACACCACGTATTTTGAAGGGACTATGTTTTAAAAATTTCTCTTTATAAAAATATATAAATATACATTCAGAGAAAGTATGTTTCAAAGAAGAAATTTCTCTATTCCGAAATGATTATATCTTTAAAGCTTTCTAAATAAACTCACGATTTAAAGGTTTTCACTCGAAGGTTTGACCAGCTTTATTGGGTTTATTGCCTAAGGCCTGATGTGAATAAATTGATGCAGTGCTGAGTTGTTAGTGTTTTATTGGGTTGTGATTCCCGACATTTGGCTTGCATTCTTTCCATCCTCTTTGCGTATTTCTATTATGCTGTCCGTTGATTTTATTTGCTGAATTTTCTTCCGTATCATTCTATCGTACCTTTAATTATATCAAAAAATCTTTAGATAGATATTATGTTTCGGTCATTTTTACACTTATGTATTTTTACTTATTAGACCAGTGGTGTCTTGACTAGTCCTCGTCACTACTTCACTGAGGTTAGTCTTGACACTTACTGAGCACCATTGTGGTGTGTTCATACTACACTTCTACGCATTTTTTGTGTGCAGGTCCAGGTAATTGTTGTTATTAGCTGCGTGGATTGTTGGTGATGAGACTCAAGAAAAACCTATTGCTGCGTTCGCAGGCTTCAGAGTCACCTTCCTGTTTATGTCAACTGTACTTAATATTTCTAGACAGTTGTATTTAGATTCGGTGGAAATATTTCGTAGAGCTTATGACTTGTATTTATCGGGTTTTGGGAAATCGTAAACTCTGTCAAGATTTCTATATCGAGACTGTTATATTTCCTTTATTGTTGTTGTTGTTCAGTGAAAATGTTAGGCTTACCTAGTCCCTAAGACTAGGTGCCATCACGATACCTAACGGAGGGAAATTTGGGTCGTGACAAGTATCTTACCTAAACTTGATTGAGGCATTAGTTTCCTGAGTTATTTGTGATAGCTACGTGCTACGGGTGGCGCACGTGTTATTTGGGGTTGAGCCCATGTGCGTGCACCGGGTTATTATTCATGCTTGTGGTAGTGTTTAGGTTATGATATGCCTTTGACTTCTTGTTAAGCTTCACGCTGAGATGGTTCTTATATTTGTAACCTTGTTTTGAGCTATATGAACCATGATTGATGTTAAATAGAGGTTAATCTCCTTGTTGAACCTGATTATTGCAATTTTTGTGACAAAATGGCCTGATTTGATCTATGATAGCATACTTCGCACATACATACACCTTAGCATGTCACTTATACTAGTCCAGGAGTATGAAATTTGATATTCATTGATCATACACATGTATTGGTGTATACTTGCTTTCTGTGTGATATGGACTAGACTGGTAGCATGTGACCACACCGGTCGAATTATGATATTGAGCCTGTGACCATGCCAGGAGAACTATGATATTAAGCCTATGACTATGCGAGCAGATTGTGATATTGAGTCTGTGTCCACGCTGGGTAGATTTTGACATTAAGCTTGTGAACACACCGGTCGGTTTGTGATATTGGCATGTGAGTTAGCTGTGGTTTTGGGTCGTGACAAGTTTGTATAAGACCCCAAGGTTTATAGGTTGTATGGGTCATGAGCAAGTTTATTACAGTCTTGTGGATCGGTACGAAGACCTATGTGCTTATCTTTGAGAGGCTATCGAACTATTAGGAAAAACTTTACTTTCTTGCATTCTTAGTATGTGGATTTGTTATTTAGAAGTTTGAACCTTTACTCATCCATTCTCTTACAGATGATGAGGACACATTCCGCTGAATCAGGTGGGAGGCACCAGTACCACCAGCTATGGCTGGAGAGGCTGGGCCGAGATAGAGGCCGAGGTGGGGCTCACACTACAACTAAAGTAGCACCTGTGGAGATACCAATCGCTTCAGTGGAGGAGCAGGTTCTAGATACTGTAGAGATAGTGGGACCAACTCAGACACTAGCGGTACCTATTGTTATACCTGGTCTTCAGGATATTTAGCTCTGACCTTGAGCGTATGCAAGAGCTTGGCTCAGGAGAGTGTGGTACCAGTTGAACCAGCTACCTTACAAGCTGGTGGAGGAGCTCAGACTCCCACCACCCGCACACCGGAGTATCTAGCTCAGGGTTATCAGACACTAGGAGTGTTACTAGTTCAACTAGTTGTTGCTGCTAGGGCCGAGGTTGGTCAACCTATGAGTGATGAGGAGTAGAAGAGGTTGGAGCGATTTAAGAGTCTTGACCCTCCCAAGTTTAGTGGAGGAGAGTCAGAGGATGCTCAGGGTTTTCTGGATCGGTGTCACCTGATTCTTCGCATGACGGGTATTGTAGTCATCAGTGGAGTTGCTTTTACTACTTTCCAGCTGACAACAGTTGCCTACAAATAGTGGCAGACCTATGAGTCAGGCATGCCAGTTGGCGCAGCACCACTTACATGGCACGAGTTCTCAATTCTCTTCTTAGAGAAGGTTGTCCCATATACTCGTAGAAAGGAGTTGCGTAGGGAGTTTGAGTAGCTACGCCAAGGGGATATGACTGTGACCTAGGACAGATTGTATTTGCAGATTTGGACCATCATACAGTATGGTTCATTCCCACAAAGAGGGAGAAGATCAGGAGGTTCATTGATGGCCTCAACTATGGTTTACATTACAGTTTGGCTCAAGAGGCCGAGGGGGTTGCTAGGTTTGACCACGTGGTTGAGATTGCTAGACGTTTGGAGTAGGTTTGGAGGCTTGAGTGTGAGGAGCAGAAGGCCAAGAAGACTCATGGTTCAGGTGGTTTTAGCAGTGCCTCATTTGGAGGCTAGTCATATTACAATAGAGGTCATCCTTTTTGGCCCGCTTAAGAAGCTCGTCATGTTCCTCGTGGTTCTTAAGTTAGACATATTTCATATAGTGTTTGCCCAGTTTAGTCATCATTTAGTATGTTGTCGGCGTAGAGTTCTTATTATGCCCTATCTACTCAGGGTTCCACGTGCAGTTATTCAGATTATCAGGGTCATCAGCTCCATTAGGGGAGGGGTTGTTTTGAGTTTGCAGACTTGATTCATCTCAAGAGGGATTGCCCCAGAATTTTGAGTAGGTTTCCACAGCAGAGCTTGCAGCCTATGATCTCAGCACCAGTAGCTACACCAGCCGCACAACCAGCTAGGAGTGGGCTCAGTCAGCTCAAGGTCATCCTAGAAGGGAAGGTCGGTCAGACGGTTGTCAGGCCCGTTGCTATGCTTTTCCCGCCAGGCCACAGGTAGGTTCTTCTGACATCGTGATCACAGGTAGTGTTGCAGTGTGACACAGGGATGCTTCAATGTTAGTTGACCCTAGTTCCACTTACTCTTATGTGTCATTCTATTTTTCTAATTTTTTTGACATGCCTTGTTATTCTTTAGATATGCCTATTGATGTATCTACACCAGTAGGTGATTCGATTATGGTGGATCGTGTATATCGACCGTGTGTGGTCATCATTGGGGAATATGAGACTAGAGTCATGGTAGATTTTGACGTGAGTTTGGGCATGGATTGTTGTCGCCATATCACATTATTCTTGTCTGTCATGCTAAGACCATGACATTGGCTATACCATGATTTCCGAGGTTGGAATAGAGAGTCTCCATGGATCATGTTCCTAGTAGAGTGATTTCATATCTGAAGGCTTAACGGATGGTTGTGAAGGGATATTTGGCATATTTGGCCTTTGTGAGGGATGTAGTGTTGATACTCCTACCGTTGAGTTAAAACTAGTAGTGAGGGAGTTCCTAGATGTGTTTCCTGCAGACCTGCTAGGCATGCCACTTGACAAAGATATTTATTTTGGTATTGACTTGGTGTCGGGCACTTAGCCCGTCACTATTCCACTATATCACATGGCACCAGTAGAGAGTGGAAGGAACAGTAATAGGATCCTTGATAAGGGTTTCATCAATACTAGTGTGTCACCTTGGGGTGCACCGGTACTATTTGTGAAGAAGAAAGATGGTTATTGTAAGGCCCCGAGAAAACTTCGCTAAGGAATTTAAGGTTCTGTGGCGCCAAGGAAGACTAATGAGTACGAAGGTTCTATGGCTCAGACTTTTGGGGTTGTAGAATGCATTAAATTATTGATGAAAACTTTTGATAGAAGAAGGGCAATTCTGCGGTCAGTTTTGCGACCGCATAAATATTTTGCGAGCCGCATAAGCAACACAGAGTGAAGCAGAAACTTGAGTTAATTTTAGGACCTTTATGCAGTCCATTATGCTGCCGCATAATCGTTTCGCAGACCACACAATTGTTTACCTTGAAAATGGTATTAACAATTATATTTGATTTTGTGGTTCTAAAAATATGTGATTTATTTCAATACTAGCTTGTTAGGCGATAGATGCTAAATGTAACTAAAGAGAAAAAGATATGCAAACCAATGTTGTCACAAGGTTGTGCCTCGAGCTGGCAGGAACAGGGGCCTTAAGGTCTGGTTAGGACAGTTAATAACGAACAATCGATGAAGAAACAATGATATTGAAGTCCTCAAAGATAGCCTTTTGTGGTTTATAATGGGCAATAAATGAAGAACAATAAATAAATAGTAATGAGTCTATAGAGCAATTGTTGAGCATGTTTTGGAAAGAAAAGCAGAGAGTGCTCTATTCTATTGAATATTCATGTGTGTTACAAAATGACAACGGTACCCTTTATATAGGAGAGGGGAATCCCAAGATAGTACATGTCTAATTATGACAATGTAATTCTATTGGTACAGCTGTGTAATGGCTCAGTACGGACCTGTACTATTCTTGCAGACCTGGTCACCTCTAACCACGTGTCCTTGGGAGTTTTCCCTCCTTTCCATGACGATCATCGATTTTTACTACTCCGAGATTGACCACAGTGAACCTTCAATATTCTCCCTCGAGGGATGCATCTTGGGGTCACACTTCAAATTCTGCTTCGAGCTTCTCAAGGCCGGGCGTGGAGTGCCACAGTAGCCCCAAAGTCGGACTCCCCGATTTTGTCCGTATACAGATTGTCCCCGCGTTTCTTAGAATGAAATGATAAGAAACGATCTTGATTTCTTGCCTCTTCGATACCCTCATTATGACGTCAGCCTCGTGAGATCATTAAATGATGAGACAGAAAAGTTTTACAGAGATCTTGTCAACACGGTTCTCGAAAATCCCACAAACCGCTATTGGTCGCCCTTTCAACTCCTCCAATACACTTAGATGACTCTTATAAATACTCCAATTCCCTATATTTTAAACTTTTACAACATCTTGAAATCTTTGTTAACAGTTTCATGTCTTCATCCTTCTTCTTTGTTCACATCTTCATCAACTTACTTTGAAACTTTGTTATAACCATGGCCAAAACATCTAAGACAGTACCTCAAAAAGAGGAAGCCCCTTCTTCGTCATGCTCGTCTAAGAGAAAAAAGGTAGTGCCTCCTCGTGTTGAGGAGTGCATCCCCGGGCTCTGTGGGACATCGTCTCATTTTAAGGTTGATAAACCTTCTTCGGTCGCGGGCCGATGCGAGCCTATCTCTCGATATATCATCCTGGTGACCGATATTGAAAAGGTCAAGGTTGAGTGTCGTTGGGGAGAGGCGGTGCAAGTAGAAATCCCCTCATCTAAAGAAGATATAACTATTCACAAAGCTAGCTTTCTCAGCGTATACACATATCCCTTCACCTTAGGCCCTGTGGACCTTTCTTCACCGCTAATAGACCCAATGATCCTCGATTTTTGCCGGCAATATCGAGTGACACTTGGCCAGATTTACCCTTCGAATCGTCTACATGATCAGATATTTCACGAACATGGTCGAGGGGATGCCTTTCACCCTCGACCACCTGGTTAGACTGTATATCCCTCGTCTTTATCGAGGTCGCCTGATCAAGTTACAACGTCGGGCCTTTAAGGTCTTTTTCGCCAATATTGATGAGGACAAAGACAGAGGGTGGATGAGTCGCTTTGTACGAGTCAGAACCTCGGACCTGATCCTTGCCGAGAAGATGCCATTCCCTAAGGAGTGGAATATGAGTCGTAAGTGTCGATTCATTTAATTATGCTCCGTTAATTGAATGTTTTTTTCCTTCTTAACTTGTTCTCTTCTGATGGTGCAGCCATTGAATGGTACCCTGGCGCTGTTAAAGACCTCCTGGGTTGGGTACGACAATTAGATTCCATCTTCCCCAATGCTAAGCCTGTTTGGCGTGACTTGGCCAATACTCGATGGGAAGCCAAGAATCACGGTAAGTTTCTACCACTGCTGCATTCGAATCCCCTTAGTAAATATTTCCTTGGTGGTATACTTGACTTTTTGAGCTTACGCAGGCCTTGGAGAGACTGCTTTGATGAGGCCGCCTCCACCTGGCGAAGTGGAGACCCACGAACCCACCAAAGATAAAAAGATAAAGAAGGAGACGCCGGCGGGGTTCTCGAAACCAAAGAGAGCCACGACTCGAAAGCCTAAAATCGATGGAACGCCCTTAACTTCGGCAGCCACGGAGAGCCTTCGTATTGAAGATGAAGACCACGACAATTGCCCGTTGGTACTTAGGTCAAGACAAAGCATTGACGCTTTGAAGACTGCTGAGCTGAGGGATGCTGAGTTAGAGGTGACCGATGCGGTCCCACCTCGAATTGAGGAGACCTTTAGAGGGTTTGTAGGGAGTCCCCGAGCCGATCATCGAAGAGGATACATCTTGTGCCGATGAGCATTTGGTCGGCGAAATTTGGGGGGCTCAGCTCTGAGATTCCTCGAGAGCGAGAGAAGGCCTCGATCGAGGTTGATGACATAGGTGATTTTCCACCACGTCCGTCATTTTCTTCAGGGAAAATACGGGATGCCCAAAACAGGGGAACTCCCGAGGTGGGGCATCCCAAGGAGAGAATGATTTATTCGCAGATTATTTTGTCGGTGTCGAAGAGGACACCGGTCTTGATGCCCTACTGCTCTTGAGGAGGCTGTGAAACTCCAAAAACGGGTAATTCCTTGACATAATATTTGTGCTTCAAGTTTTATACTCATTTTTCTAACTTCTTTCCCTTGTGTTGTAGGTCACGATGTTGTACGACCAGGCTTTCTCCAATTTACGAGACGAGCTGACTCATCATGATTATGAGTTTGAAAAGCTCACATCGGAATCGAATGAGTTGAAGACTTTATATGCCCGAAAGGAAGAGGAATTGATTGACCTTCGAGCAAGCTCGGAGAAAGCGCTCCAAGAACGGGCCAACTTCATCAAGCAGGTAGTTTGGTATTCATGAGCTTGACTTTTGTTTTCATAACTTGGTGTTTATTACCTTGAACCGGCATTTGCAGATTGAGTGAAAGGATGCCTTAGCGGCCAAAGATGCTGAGATCCTGGAGCTGAAGCGGCACAAGGACTGCATGGCCTCGGAGAGGGATACTCTTCGGGAGGAGCTGGCCTCGACTTAGAGTCATCTTCAAGGTGATAAATAGGAAGCTCACAAATTTAAGGCGCTTCATACTGAGTCGGCTTCCGCGTTATCCACGGCCAAGTCTGAAGCTGATGCACTCATATTCTCGTGTGGGGAAGATGTTGTTTCAGTGAATACTCGAGCCAGGGAGATATCTGTAGAGTCCGACCTCAAACTGGTTCGCGCCCTTGAACATGCTCGATTAGAAGCTCGGAGGAAGGCCTTTGAGCAAGTGCAAGTCAAGGGCTTCGATCTCTCTGACGATATCGAAGAAGCGAAGAACTTGGAAGAGGAGTCGGCAGCTCCGACCACTCCGGACGAGGGCTCTGCAAGAGGCTCGGGGAGTAGCGAAGATGAAGACTAAGCCACTTTTGCTCTTTTTACTTCGTCTTCTTCTGTATGTGGGCTCTGCGTGGGAGTTTTGTAAATGCACCTTTGTAAATATATTTTTGGAATGCAAAGGATTTTCTCGTTCAATGTCTTCAAAGTTTGACTTTTAGTTTTCATGCAAAAGTCAAACTTCGAACTTGAATTTAACTCATTCGAGCTCGGTGTTGGAGTAACAGAGATCCATGAGATCGGGTTGTTCTTATTTCAATCGCATACCTTCCCTAGGTTGGGTTGGTAAGGAACTGATTTGACTCCTCGATCCCTCGAACACTGTGTGGTGACATCATACCTATGACATGACCGTGAAGCGACCGAAGTGGCCCCGTCGGTACATTTCCCTAAAATTCATAATGCTTCGTCAGAGCTGATTGGCTATCAAAGTTAATGAATAGTCTCCCCTCTTCTTATATATACCTGCTTTTCTTTCATTGAGGTCTTTGCCGCTTTGTGCAACTACCTTTCTCTATAGAGTTCCCTTTCTGCGCTAGTTCTACTGCCACATCAGATCAAAGCTTTCGCCTGAGTTTTTATCTTCCCTTTCTTGTTTTGAAGAAATCATGGCTACCATGCTCAAATCCTCTCACCAGAAAGAGGGAAGTCCCACCTCTGCTTCCCGCCTGGCCGATGGTACACCGCCAGCATTTGGCAAGCTAACTTCGAACTATTTCGTCTCGATAAAAGACTTTAGAATAGAGAAACCTCTCGACGTTCCGAACCATTGAGAACATGCATCGAGGTTCATTCGATCAATAGAAGAGAGACACCTCGAGGCTGTGAGGAGAGACTGCGGATGGGGAGAAAAGGTGATGCTGCAGATACCCTCCTGGGAAGAGGATAGTATGGCCCACAGAGACGGGTTTCTAAATGTGTACACGTACCCTTTTACGTTGGGTCCTCTCGACCGACTCGTGCTCGAATTCTGTCAAAGATATCGAGTTACTTTGGCTCAGATCCATCCGTCTTTCTGGAGGATCGTGCTAATGATGAGATTTTTCGCTGAAAAGGCCGAGCTCAAGTTCACTCTTAGTAACCTCATTAGATTGTATTGGCCTTTGCATTATCGAGGTCTAATTACACTACGACGCCAATACACCAAGCCCTTTATTGCCAGTGATGACAGAGACAGGGATCGAGGGTGGATTAGTCAACTTGTTCGAGTGAGGACTGTTGATATTATTCCTGCAGAGTTCCTACGGTTTCCCGAGAAATGGAATTTCAAACGTAAGTGACATGTTGTACTTAATTATTTTTGTTCTCAGTGGAGCCAGACTCCGTAAGAACATTTTCTTTCCTTCTCCGCAGCGATCCCATGGATGCCAAATGAGGTCCCCAATCTTGCGGACTGGGCCCGCAAACTGGCGGCCTCTTCTACTTATGACGAGTGAAAGTGGCAAGATTTGTCAAAGGGAAAATGGGAGGCTAAGCACCATGGTATGTGCTATGTAGTCCTTCTCTCAAGGAGTACTTTCCTTTATGTACACTAATTTTGTTGTTGCGGGAATCGGTGAGTTTTCTGAGGTGAGGTCATCCCCTTTCGAGGAGGAGGAAAGGCCTTCGACTTCTGAGACAAGGAAGGATAATAAAAGAAAAAGATCCTAGAAGGACAAGGATTCTCATAGCAAAGCAGGACTCATTTAGGGGCGCGAGGAGGGCGTTGCCATTGACATATATCTTATATTTATTTGTTGTTCCGTGGACTTCAATGCTTCCTGAGAGGATGATTCTACATTGATGGATCGAACCAGGAGGCCTCCCGAGGCTGTTGAGCCTACTAGGGTTGAGGCCCCTAGCCTCGAGGGAGAGATTCCACAAGAGAGGAGGGGCGAAGGTCCTTTATTGCCTGATTTGGCAGCTGGTTCTCAGATGTCGGGAAGAACTCTGAGGGAGATAGGCTTCGATGTGTCTCCCCCCAATCAGAGCGCCTCGAGTTGCTCTACCGGGGTCGATGAGACTGAGCCGGCAGATGCGAAATCGACCTTCGGGGAAGCACAACGACTCTGCTCTATGGTGAGTTTTGAAGCCATTATAACTTTTCTAACTTCGTACTTTCTTCTTTTTAACTGAACCTTCTTTCTCATAGGCCTTCGATAAGCTCAAGTGTGAGATGCTTCGCTATGAGGCTAAGTTGCGTAAAGACTTGAATGGGGAGAAATATCTCAGGCTTCTTTGTGATAAGAAGGCAAGAGAGCTGATACACCTTCGATCGGAGTTGAACCGAACTCATGATTATAAAGGCAACCTCGAGAATCAGGTAACCACTATTTTGAGGGAATACATGCTTCTTCTCCCATCTTCAGAAACTAACGTGTCGGAATCTCAGTTGCAGAGAAAGACAGAGACGTTGGAATGCATTCAGGGCAAAGTCAACCAGGTTAATTCTAAATACAATGAATTGAAGGCACATATAGATGCTCATGTTGCGGCCAAAAGGAACTCTTTGGCTATGGCCTCCGCCCTCGAGATACAACTTCGTAATACTCGATAAAGAAACTCAGTCCATACAAGAAGGATTTCTAAGCCTGAAACAGATCTATTGAAGATGAAGGCTGAAATTGTGGACGCCTGAGCCGAAGCTGAAGAGGTCCGAGCAAAGGCCGATAAGAAGGTGACCATCTATTTGAAATATGTTGTTGAAGCTCGTATGTAGTTGAGGGGGGCTTCTGATAGAGAGAGAAGAAGCAATGAATATGCCTGATGCAGATCCCGGAGGGAACCCCTCGAGGAGATTCATGCCAAGGGCTTCGATCTCTCGGGGGAGATAGAGCCGTCCAAGGCGGATGAGTTCGACACCAAGTTCCTCATTTCCGATGCTGAAGACAATGAGGAGGAGGCCGGTGAGGGATCTGGTCCCGAGGGAGCCGATGATAGTCCCCGAGGGGGAAAGGCTAAGTTCTTGAGGGTAGACTAGGTTTTTCTTTCTTGATTCTTGTATAGGGCTCCCTGTGGGAGCATTCTAAATATATATTTGTATCATCATTATATATAAAAAACCCTTTGGTTTTACCTTTGTATAAATTTCCAACTTGCTTTATTCTTTGTTTTTGTTTCAAATTTTGAAGCTTGCCGATAATTAGTCCGATGTGTTGGACTTCAAAAAACCCTTAGGTTTTTGTGCTTGATAAGCTATTGGTAATAGATTATAGTTGACCGTTTAGGGCTCAGTCCTTAAATCAAGTTTTGACTTCGAGCTCATCGACCCTTAGGTGTTTTAGATCGGCCCTGAGGCTCTTTAGGTTGGCCCTTAGGCTCTTTAGGCTGGCCCTTAGGCTCTTTTCAGATTGCGTCGATGCGACCTCTAATATGGCTATAGGTTTCCCTCATTTTGGCTAAAGACTTTTAAAGTTTTGATTATGCCTTGGCATGTTTTGTGTTCGTCCGACTCTTTGACGGCTCAAACGAGAACATCCTATCTATTAATAGGATTTTGATTTACATGATTACGAGTCGATATGTGACGATAGTTGCGTACCTCAGGAGGTTCTCTTGAAGGCTGATTTTTTGAAGCCTTTTCATTGAAGGCCGATTGTTTCAAAGCCTTTTCATTATTTGCTGATGTGATCAAATCTCCTTTGCTTACGCCGAGGGTAGCTTGATTAACGGGTTCTTTTCGAAGTATTTTTGAAGTATTTGAAGGCCTTTAGCTTTATGAAAGCAGTCAGATGTCTCCAAGCCATGTTAATTTGGTCGGAGCCTTTTAATATGATCGTAGTCTTTATATTCGGCCGTAGCCTTTTAGTCCCCGGGTGAGAGAGCCTCGACGTCTATATCGAGGGTATGCCTTTTTAGGGGTCTTACAAGTTTGAATATATAGCCTTGGTATTAATATTGGGGTTATGCCTTTTTAAGGTCTTATAAATTTGGGCATGCCTCGTTGAGGTCTTACAGATTCGATGTTGCCTCCTTGAGGGCTTGTCGCGCCCCATTTTTCTATCGCACGGGTTAGGTACGGAGAGATCGGGTTTATGACATTCTGGACAACTCCTTAAAGGAAGAGGTTTAAGGAAGAGTCGCCACCTAACGATTTTGTGGTGCGTTAGGTCACCTAGAGTAGATAACTCATTGAACTAGTTTGCATTACCATAGATTGGGTAAGGGCTTAAAGTTATCTCAAGGGGAAGGTGTTAGGCACCTCTCAAGATCCACAACTGTGGGTCCCAGCCAAGAAGTTTCGTAAATTTGGACGGTAAACAACCAGCAAATAAGGATCAGATAAGAGGGTATTTCAATCAAGTATAAAATCTTTATTGAAAGGTTCTGAAAATATTATAGGAAAAACATTTGAAAGAAATTATCCTAAGTTTAAAGTAATACGGATCACATCAATGCAATACCCGGTATGTCACTTCCTCACAGAGGCGGCTACACGTGGTATTAGCGCACCGGTATTCATATCTGTATTCTACCCTTCCCACCCCGTAAAGGTTATTTAAAGAGCATGTGTTTGTCATGAATGCTTATTGTGTTCTATTACTCGCCCGTCCTATAAGTCCTGGAGGGTATTTAGGACTACTACTCCTACAAGGTGAGTACTAGGCTAAACCCTTAGGTTCAAAGGATAAAATGCTAAGCAACATACATAACAAGTAGGACTACATGTAAGGGAACACATAAAGACAAATAAGGGCTCACAAATTCCTCCACGGGTAAACATGTAAGTAGCACGTCTCAAATACAGCTAAAGTCTTAAAGAAAGAATTTAAAATAGAGGTTTTGAGTTAAAGAAAAACAGTAAGTTCCGGCAGTTGTAGTAAAAGGATATGTTTTGAAAACATAGTAGGGAAAGCAGAAGGTTCAGTTAAGACTGATTAATTCGAAAGGGGGATTGATTTTCAGAAATGCAGTAGCTTAGAGATAGCAGTAGGATTTAGAAGTACATCACGATTTAAAGTCTCCGGTAAAAAACATGGATGAAAATCATTAAAGCATGGTTTTGAAATAATCTAGTGATTCAAAAGAAAATTGACTTAAAAAAAATATACAGTAGCTTAACGTAGAGTAGGAGCCCGCATTTTAAAGAGAACTGTAGTAAAAGGAGTAGGTAAATTGTTCTAGAAAATATAATAGCTTTAAAGAAATACAGATCAAAGATTCAAAGTAGAATGATTTTGAACAGAGTGAGGTAACTTTGAAACCCAGTAATTTAAAAGCATAATGGAAGAGGAATCAAATAAAGTTTCAGTAAAGAGGAAATAAAGGCATGATTCCCAGAATCAGTATTTTGAAAGCAGTAGAGTTTTAGAGAAAAGTATAATGAACTGCAAAGAGGTAAAGAACATGAGTGAAAAAGAAGTAAGGTTTTAGATTTTCAAAAGGAACTGATTGGTTCTAATACCAGCAAGCAAACATAATTGGTTTGATTTTAATACGTATTAGGCCTAAAGTTTTCCTAGGCGTCGTATACATTGCCTAATTATTTTGAAGGGTGAACATGCATATTTGATTCTAATTTTAAGAGGGATACATTTACAAAAACGTTTCAAACAGTTAACCATATTTTAGCGAGATTAAATTAACATGCTGATTAGGTGTTTCAACGACTGCAACTCGAACAAGTATGAAGCCCTAAATAACGGGATATCTAATGCACATAGGAATACCTAAAACATGGTTTCTAAATGCTAATGATGATGAGAATGCAGTAATAGCCTTATAACAGTCTTATTACTTGTTATAGGTGTGAATTATGATCATGGTTTGCAAGATGAGTATAATAGAAATGCTGAAAGTAAAGAACCTAAAGCAGGATTTCTAATGCATGAGGTGCATGTCCTAAATAGCTTATCTATTGCACATGTAAGTAAATAAATGCTATAAGCATATTTTCTACCCATTACTAGACAAAGCATGCATAGCCCCCCCTCCCCCATATTCACTATCCAGCCCCAACTATTCGTTGACAAGTTATTACAAACTGCTAAAGAATGAATTACAGTAATGAAAAGGAAAATAAGAAGTTACTTCTATAGAGAGCCTTCAATCAGGCCCAATCTTCCAACCTCACTCCTTTCGAGTTTCACAGCCTTCATATATGCTCTGGGTGCGACAAAGCTCCCTTGGGCCCTCATTGGGTCCCTGGCCAATACCAGCACCCAAACAAATTGCCAAAAGTTGAGACAAGTGCGGTGTGGAATTACCAGCCTTGTGTGTCAGAGTTCAATGGGTACTCAGAGGTACCGAAAGCACTGCTCACACGAAGGGGGTGGAACCTAAAGTCCTAAGAGTAGTGTGAAGTGCTAGAAGGAGAGGGAAAGTTTATAGTTGAAGAAAAGAGTTTACAAACTGGAGAGTGATTTTTGAAAGATTAACTTAAAAACAAACAGAAGCACTAATCACAAAGGCTCACCAGTATAGAGTTGCACACAAGGACCATGGGTGAAGGGGACAAATAGATCACATAGTACCAAAGGAGATACAGAGACTTAGAAAAACTCACAAAGCATGAATACACGAAATCTAAGAGATTCAGGGGACCAAGAAATGGTCAAGTTTAGACATAATAGTAGAAAGTAACAGAGTACAGTTATAACAGGTGAGGTTAAAAGCAAATAACAGTTATATAAGCATATAAATCACAAGCAGGATGAGTACTAACAGATAAAAAGGTTCAGGGGATCAGGGGGCACATGATAATGATCAGAAAAGGAAATAGCCTAACAGATGTATACATGAATAGGCAATGCATACGACAAGTATTGATGCAGTCATGAACATGTAAAGAGATGAGCATGGAAAGTACTGAAGGACAAACAAGGAGTTAATTGCATGTTGAACAGTAGAAGCATAGGTAGAAAACAATTAAGAGTATGATATACTGAAGTAGTAATAACCACATTGGTTTGGAACTTTTGAAATAAATCAGGACATACCAGAAACAAGAGAGCACAACAAAATGCAAGAGCCAAGTATGAGCACAATATCAGCCTTGGCTTTTCAGCCGGCTAATAATAGACAAGAGCAGGGAACAACATTAGAGCAGGGAAAGAAAGAGAGAAAGAGCACAAGAGAGAATAGTGTTTATTGTTGTGTGTGTTCGTGATTGCAATGTATCCGTGTCCGTAATGCAAAAGAGAATGGAGTACTTATAATGCTGAAAACGAGTAGCAAATAAGGCAACAAACAATAGTTCAGCAATAAATATGGAACTGGGTATCAATTATAATCAAATCAGCCTAAGGACTTCCTTTAGTTAAGGAATCATGTACAAACGGTAATAAGTAGTGCCAAACAAGGAAATAAATTACATAAGAACTGTTTTAACATATAGCTTAGATATAGAGCATGTAATTGGGGACAAGTTCATAATACCCTAATTAAGGAAAATATATGTGAATCAAATTGACAGTAAAAGTATTCATAGAAATAAGGCAAGGAATAATTTAATTCGACAAATCAGTAAGAACAACCTCGAGTGAGATTCAAATCAAGGGAATCAATCATCAAATTAGGGAAAGCATTGCACAAATAAGGAAATAGTTCAAAATCAGTAAAGAGTTATAAGGAAAATACACAAAATTACAGTTTTTTACAGCAAGTATCACAATTTAAGGAGAACTCGTAAAATCAGTATAAATCACCATGTAACAATCAATAGGACGAGTAGTCAAGCTTATCAAACGTTAAATAACCCATATTGGGACAATAACAGAGAAATCATAACAACAAAAATTAAAGCGAGAAGCATGGAACTCAGAGACAGATGCAGAAGCACTTACAGATAGGCAAGTATAGCAAACAACATGAATATAAACCCTAAAATTGGGGTTTTATCAGAATACTTAGTAGAAGAAGAGTCTTACGCAAAATGTTTAAAACGTACAGGGAACCATAGATTAGTACTAAAAATCAGAAGATAAAGCGTTTTCAAAAAGGGGTTGAGAAACCCTAGTTTCAAAAGAGACCAAACGTTTAAAAAACTTTGATGAATCGTAAAGATCGAGATGATAGTTCAAAACATAAAAGAAATGAGTTGAAATCATTAAAAAATACAGAGTTTTAAGGGGTTTAGGTCGAGATTAGGGTTTCATAAGAAACCAGAGAAAAGTAAGAGAACCTGGCCGTGAAACTCAGGAATAATTGTGGTTAGGGAACCATCGAGCCAATCCTCACCGGAGAGAGGCCGGAAACAACCCAGGCAGAGCTTCAGTGGTGGTCTGGCATGGTCGAAACCCTTTGAAGGTCTCTAAGACGAAGAGAATCGGAGAAATAAGGCTGCAAGGCGGCTGATGGTCGAAAGAGGAGAGGTTGGAGGTGGCCGGAGAGAGGCTGAGGGCCATCGGAGAAGACGAACCAGAAGGTTCTAGAGAGAAGGAGGAGAGGAAGAGACGGGAAGGGAGAGAGAGAGAGGTTCTCGAAGAACTGAACGGTATGGGGGGGGGGGGGGGGGGGGGGGGGGGGGGGGTCGTTTGGTTTAATTAAGGAAGGTGTGATCTGAGCCGTTAATCAAAATTGATCAACGGTTCAGATCAAATCCAGGTTGGGCCGGGTAAATAAAATGGTTTAGGCTGGGTATTTTAGGGGGGCTGATGGGTTGGGTAATTGGGTTGGAAATGTGGCTAATATTTAAATAAAATAGGGCTAAATGTTAAACACCGAATAAAAAAAGGTTATTAATTAATTAAAATATCTAATAATTGTGAAACGATGAAATTAAGTTTAAATAGGTAAAATTACAGTAATTAACTGATATTGAGTGAAAAATACATAAATTTTGAATTGAAAACAGTATAAAATGTCTAATTAGGCCATAATCGCAAAATTGTCGTAATTGCAATTAAATGAGACCCAATTGGCCAATTTATGAAATAATTGGATTTTAACAGATAGAAAATGATTATAAATAACATACTGAGCTAGGAAATATTTTTGAAATTATTTAGAGCATAATTTATGAATTATTTAGATATGAAATATTAAATAAACAAGGAGATAATTTAAATACAAATATGGAAAAAATAGGAAAAATACTCATTATTGAATAGAGTAATTTTTAGAGCTTATATGCAAGTTTGAAAATAATTTGAGGAAAAATTGGGTATCAACATCTGCCCCTCTTTACCCGGGAAGGATGAAAGAGTTGTCGGGTAAATATATGATGGCCAATTTTGACCGAATGGAACTGCGTGAGAGAATTAGGCCGTACCTTGGCTTCTGAGCTGCCTACATATCCCTGGTCTTACAGGAATCAAGCCGTGTGTAGTTCCGGAATCATCGACGAAATATACCGGTGATGTTTCACAAGAACGGACCCAATGTGCGAGGTAGGGTAAAAGTAGGAAGGTCTTACGGGGTTGTATCATAGAACTGGAGCGGTCCGCTCCTGCCTGGTTGGTTGTTCCGGCTAAGTTACCTGCAAATAGAGAAAAGGCGTATATTGTGCATAATATAAACATGATGCAAGTTCCCGTTGGACTATGAATGTTGTCTTCAGACATTTTAGGATGATGTCCTTAGACCATGATGTCCTAGGCCATGAATTTCTTGGTGCGGGATTCACAGGTTATGAAATGATGTTCTTGGGCCATGAGGATGGTGCCTCTGAACCATGATGCCTTTGAATAATGATGTGCAGATTGAAATAAAGAGATCCTCAGGCCATGAAATGATGTTCTCGGGCCATGGAGATGGTGCCTCTGAACGATGACGCCTTTGGACAAGTTGGCGATATTTCAGCCCATGAAGAATGCAGTAGTATGATGTTGTCAAGACGGAGCTTAGTCTTGCGATTTCGAAAGGAAAGAGGGGCAGATCTTAGCTCGAGAGAAAGCGTAAGTAAATAACATCGCGAAAGGTGATTGCTTTGAAAAGGTAAATAGGAACTTTGTGTAATGAAGTAAAATGCGGAGAGAGGTAGCGTAGAACCTCGGAAGGCAGAATGGTATCCTTATGCGGTGCAAGAATAAAGTGAAGGAGAGGTAGCGTAGAAACTCGGAAGGCAGAATGATAGCCTTATATAGTGTACAATGCAGATGGAGGTAGAGCTTAACCTCGGAAGGCAGAATGGCAGCCTTATGCAAAGATGCGAATGCAGGGGAGGTAGAGCTTAACCTCGGAAGGGAGAATGGTAGCCTTATGCAAAGATGCGAATGCAGGGGAGGTAGAGCTTAACCTCGGAAGGCGGAATAGTAGCCTTATGCAAAGATACGAATGCAGGGGAGGTAGAGCTTAACCTCGGAAGGAAGAATGGTAGCCTTATGCAAAGATGCGAATGCAAGGGAGGTAGAGCTTAACCTCGGAAGGCAGAATAGTAGCCTTATGCAATGCGAGAAAATGCAGGGAGACAGTGCTTAGTCTCGGAAGGCAGAACAGTATCCATATGCAATTCGAGAAAATAAAATGACAGTAAGAGTTCTTAGCTGATGACAAATTTTGGCGATATGATTGTTGTGAATGAAGCGTTGTTTGCGATAATAGTAAGCGTCGGCATGTGCGATGAGTTCGAGAGCGTATCCTTGAGAAGTATGCGTCTTGCGGGTATAATAAGATGTTTTGGGCTTTCTCCGTATTTGTGCCTGCATCCAAAGAAAAATCGTGAGTTCTGTAAAGGGGAGGGTTAGTTCGTATCCTTGCTGGCTCGGCTCGGCTTATCTGCTTGATAATGATAACTTTGTTGTACCATGGGGGTAGCGTTGCTAAACAAGCTGTTTTGGGAAGTAAATATGCATGGTTTTATAATATATAACATACTATTTAAAACAAATTTCTTAGGATGAACCGACGACCACGACGCGGTTCAAGACATTGCAGTCTCTCTTGCTACGGAATTTTGAGGGTCCTCCTCAAAATTCTGCCCCAGTTTGATAGGTGAATGCGTTTGGCTGCTGCTTGTGCGGCGACCGGCTGAACTTGCTTCGGAATTTGAGGTCCCACCTAAAAATTCTGCCCCAGTTTCCATTCGTGGGGGAAATGAATTTTTTATTAAAATGTGACCGAACCCATAGGGTTCCCCTCTTAAACGGGAATCAGGTCAGGCGTAGTTCAATTTACAACATCGAGAGAAACATAACCATTACACATAGTAGCGCTTGACTGCATCTGAGTTGATTGGTTTAGGCCAAATTTCTCCATCCATTTTTGCAAGTATGAGTGCTCCTCCTGTTAGTACTCGGTGAACCATGTACGGTCCTTGCCAATTGGGAGAGAATTTCCCCTTGGCTTCATCTTGATGAGGAAAGATTTTCTTTACCTCAAGCTTCCCCGGTGTGAATCGTCTCAGCCTGACTTTCTTGTTGAAGGCTATGGTCATTCTATTCTGATATAGCTGACCATGAAAAACCGCGTTCATTCTCTTTCCGTCTATGAGGGCCAATTTCTCATAACGGCTTCTTACCCATTCTGCGTTGCTGAGCTCAGCTTCTTGTATGCTTCTCAGAGATGGAATTTCAACTTCAGCATGAATGACGACTTCTGTACCGTATACCAACATGTAAAGAGCTGCCCCAATTGATGTGCGAACCGTGGAGCGGTATCCCAGTAGGGCGAATGACAGCTTCTCGTGCCACTGCTTGTGCTTCTCTATCATCTTTCTCAATATCTTCTTGATGTTCTTGTTGGTAGCCTCAACGGCTCCATTCATCTGCGGTCTGTATGTTGTGGAGTTCTTGTGCTTGATCTTGAAGGTTTCACACATTGCTTTCATCAAATCACTGTTTA
Organism: Nicotiana undulata; assembly: GCA_005239495.1. Lineage (NCBI taxonomy): Eukaryota > Viridiplantae > Streptophyta > Magnoliopsida > Solanales > Solanaceae > Nicotiana > Nicotiana undulata. Next base: position 64,771 of record ML290955.1, on the reverse strand, counting down.
GGTTGGAACCATTGTCGGTGATGATCGACTCTGGAACTCCGAACCGACAAATAATGCGATCGCGGACAAAGTCGGCCACGACCTTCTTAGTAACTGCTTTGTAAGATGCCGCTTCAACCCATTTGGTGAAATAGTCAATGGCAACCAGAATGAACCTCTGTCCATTGGAGGGTGCAGGATCGATTGGTCCAATAAAATCCATGCCCCAAACGGCGAACGACCAGGGTGAACTTGTTGCATTAAGCTCACCGGGAGGTACCGTTATCATATCCCCATGTATCTGACACCGGTGGCATTTTGGACATACTGGATGCAATTTGTTTCCATGGTCATCCAGAAATAATCAGCCCGAAGTATCTTTTTTGCTAGGACGACCCGTTCATATGAGGACCGCATGTGCCAGCATGTATTTCCTCCAACAGTTTCGTTGCTTCCTTTGCCTCGACACATCTTAGCAAGCCCAAATCAGGAGTCCTCCTGTACAGCATTCCTCCGTTGTGAAAGAAATTGTTTGACAAACTTCGAAGTGTGCATTTATGAGTAGCGTTTGCGAGCTCTGGATATTCTCCCTTCGCCAAATACTCCTCGATATCATGAAACCAAGGCTTTCCGTCCGCTTCTTCTTCAATATGGGCGCAGTAGGCTGGCTGATCGTGGATCTTTACCGGGATGGGGTCGATGAAATTCTTGTCCGGATGCTGGATCATCGATGACAAGGTAGCCAATGCATCGGCGAACTCATTTTGGATTCTGGGGACGTGCCGGAATTCAATCTTTGTGAACCTCTTTCTCAATTCATGTACACGATGTAGATATGGCAATATCGTGGAATTTTTGGTCGCCCATTCTCCTTGTACTTGGTGTATCAATAGGTCTGAATCACCAATCACTAATAACTCCTGAATGTTCATGTCAATGGCCAAGTTGAGCCCCAAGATGCAGGCCTCATATTCAGCCATGTTGTTTGTGCAGGGGAACCTGAGTTTGGCGGATACCAGATAGTGCTGACCGATTTCTGATATTAGGACTGCTCCAATACCTACGCCTTTGAAGTTTGCGGCCCCGTCAAAGAACATCCTCCAACCATCATAGGATTCTGCAATGTCTTCTCCTACGAATGATACCTCTTTATCAGGAAAATACATTTTCAGGGGTTCGTATTCTCCGTCCACAGGATTTTCAGCAAGATGATCTTCTAGTGCTTGTCCCTTGACCGCCTTCTGAGTCATATAAATAATGTCGAACTCACTTAACAGGATCTGCCATTTAGCTAGCTTGCCAGTGGGCATGGGTTTCTGAAAGATGTACTTTAGCGGATCCATCCTTGATAGGAGGTACGTTGTGTAGGCACAGAAATAGTGCCTCAGCTTCTGCGTGACCCAAGTCAGAGCACATCAAGTGCATTCCAGTAGAAAATATCGGGCCTCATACGGAGTGAACTTCTTGCTGAGGTAGTAGATTGCTTGCGCTTTCCTCCCTATTTCGTCATGTTGCCCGAGAACGCAACCGAAAGCTCTGTCTAACACAGCAATGTAGAGTAATAGAGATCTACCCGGCTCAGGAGGTACCAGAACCGATGGTGTTGAGAGGTACTCTTTGATTCTGTCGAAGGCCTTTTGACAATCCTCAGTCCATTTGGTTTCAGCGTCTTTTCTCAGCATCTTGAAAATTGATTCACAAATGACAATGAACTGGGCTATGAACCGGCTGATATAATTGAGCCTTCCCAGAAAACTCATAACATCCTTCTTGTTCCTTGGTGGCGGCAATTCTTGGATAGCTTTGACCTTTGAGGGATCCAGTTCTATCCCTCGGCGACTGACAATGAACCCCAGCAACTTGCCAGCAGGAACCCCGAATGCACACTTTGTAGGGTTAAGTTTCAGATTGTACTTCCTTAACCTGTTGAAGAATTTTCTCAAATCTTCCATGTGATCAGCAACTTTCTTTGATTTGATGATGACGTCATCCACATATACCTCGATCTCCTTGTGAATCATATCATGGAATATAGTAGTCATGGCTCTCATGTAGGTGGCCCCTACATTATTAAGACCGAATTGCATCATCTTGTATCAATACAGTCCCCACGGCTTAATGAATGCCATTTTCTCAGCATCTTCCTCGTCCATCCGAATCTGATGGTAACCAGCAAAACAATCTACAAAGGAGTGCAGCTCGTGCTTGACAAAGTTGTCAATTAAGATGTGTATGTTCGGCAGGGGGAAGTCGTCTTTAAAACAGGCCCGGTTGAGATCCCGATAGTCGACGCAGACTCTGACCTTCCCATCTTTCTTTGGTACAGGCACAATGTTGGCTAACCATGTTGGATACTCAACCACCCAGAGAACTCTAGCGTTGATCTGCTTGGTGACCTCTTCTTTGATTTTCATGTCTGGCTTGAATTTCCTGAGCTTTTGCTTTATCGGTGGGCATGTCGGGTCGGTTGGCAACTTTTGGGCCACAATAGATGTACTGAGGCCAGTGATGTCATCATATGACCAGGCGAATATGTCCTCGTACTCTCTTAAGAACTCTGTGTATTCCTCTTTTTCAGACGGTGACAGATGGATGCTGATGCGCGTTTCTTTGACGTTCTCTGCATTTCCCAGGTTGACGACCTCAGTCTCGTCCAAGTTAGACTTAGGTCTATTCTCAAAGTTTTCGACCTCCTTAATAATGTCCTCAGGTATATCATCTTTTTTCTGAATCGAAATCCGTTTGTTGCGTTGCCTCGTTGTATGTCACAGTCGTCGGTTCATCAAGATAAGTAATAGTAATGCTGTGTAAAATAGAGTAATGAGAGAGAAAACAATAGCGAGTAAATATAAGAAATTATAAAGAAATTGGAAATGCTTTGATAAATTGAATAATTGTTTGAACATAGGAGCTCTTTCTTGTAGAAATTAAAATGCAAAAAGCAGAAAATTCTTTAAATAAATAAACTGTAAAGAAATGTTTGTTTCGTTAGCCTTGCTACCCCGAGGCTCGACGGGCTTTGGTTGTCCTGACGGACCAATTGTTGAGATATGATCCTTTGCTCACGACCTGTATAGAAGGGCCTTCCTCCCCCTCCTCTTCGAGAATGACACAACAGTCCATATCCTCATCATCCAGAAATAGATCCCTCATTGCCGCTAGCGCTTCCTCCTTGTTTGTACCATATATGATGTCAGCTGGCTAGAAAGTCTGCTCTATGTGGGGTATTGGCTGCTCCAATGGGTAGTAAGGACCGCGCCATGGTGGCGACTAATTATTGAATTCTTCCCAAGTATATCATACCCAGACCAAAGGTAGTACCGTGCTCCTTGAGTTTTATAGGCTTTGTGATTCCCTGGAGATTTTTACCGAGCCCTTTGCCTGGCTCGTACCCTTGCCAGCTCAATATGCTTTCGGTCTTACTGTCCCACCACTTGTCCTTGTCAATGGCGTTAATACGTTCAACATTGTGGTAGATTTCTCAACCTAACTTCCTCCTTCCATCGATGACCGAAAAGGTCTGGCGACCGTAGATATGGTTGCTACCGTCGCCATGAATGATTACCTCTTGGTAATTCCATTCAAACTTCACATATTGGTTTTAGGTTGATTCCACAGCCCCAACAGCGTGGATCCAAGGTCTCCCCAACAACATGTTGTATGATGCATGCACGTCTATCATTTGGAAGTCTACATCGAACCAAGTAGGCCCCATCTGTAAGCACAAGGTGATTTCTCCTATGGTAGACCTCTGCGAACCATCGAAAGCCTTCACGTAGATCTCTTATTCTCTTATCTCATGTAGGCTCTTCCCAATTTCTTGAGCGTGACCAGCGGACAGATGTTGAGGCTGGAACCCTCATCAATTAGGATCCTTGTGATGAAATGATCTTCACATTGCACAGTGATGTGCAGTGCTCTATTATGTCCTAATCCTTCGGGCGGCAACTCATCTTCATGGAAAGTTATCTTGAGACTTTCCAGTACCTGGCCTACCATGTTGTCCATTTCCCCACTGGTGATATTGTATGGCACGTATGCTTCACTTAGCACCCTTAGAAAAGCACTCCTGTGTGTTTCAGAGTTCTGTAATAGGGAGAGGATGGATATCTGAGCTGGTGTTTTGTTCAACTGGTCGAGGATTGAGTATTACTTGGCTTGTATCTTTCTCCACCGATCATCTGAACCTGTTTTAATGACGGGGGGACGGTTGCTGGCATGTTTGCTAGACTCGGCCAAATGTTTAGGGGTATAAACTCTGCCAGTTCTCGTCATACCCTGTGCAGCGATGGCTTCTTCAGACTTGCCTTTACCTTTCCTCCTTGCTTCAGCGATATAGTCTCACGGAATGGCGTCTGAGTAAAAAGGTGTCGTTGTTGACATTGCCACTGGAATAGGTGTGGTCATTCTTATTCCTGCCGAAGTATATGTTATAGATGGCCGGACTGCAACTTCGAGCGGTCCTAGAAACTCGACTTCGATCGGCACTGGGGCCTTTTCCTTTGCGGGTAGTCTCGATTCAAACTCAAGTGGAATGGACATGTTTACCTCAGCTTTCTCAGATGGCTGCATCTGGACCATGATCGTATTAAGAGTAATTGCAGGCTTCTTTGGATCACCCTCTGCAATCAGCCCAATTGATCCCTCGGGATCCCATTCATCATCAACCTCAATCATTTGGACACCACCCTTATGGTCAGGCAGCGGATTATTGCGAACATTAGGAGCAGGGTCCTTGGCTACAATGATCTTGTTATCTATGAGGGTCTGTATCTTGTCCTTCAAGGAATGACATTCCTCGATGGTGTGTCACTTCATGTCGTAGTGGTAAGCACAGGTTTTGTTTGGGTTGACCCACTAAGAAGGGTTCTCAGGGGTGACAGCGGGAATGGGTGTGACATAACCGGCGGCTTTGAGCTTTTCGTATAATTGGTCAATGGGTTCAGCTATGGCGGTATACTATTTTGGTGGACGACGGTCGAAGTTTGGGCGAGGTCTTGGGAAGTTTTTGTGATTACGTGGTGATTGGTAGTGAAAAGGTTGGGAATTGTAGGCATTATAGATGGGAGTTGGTTGGGAGTATCTGGGCGAGGTAGGTTGATATGTGGGTGGTGGAGCCTGATATGCGGGTGAGGGTGTTTGGTATTGAGGTGAATGTACTTCGTAACTTGGGGCTGGTTGGTATGTGAAAGAAGGTGTTGGATATACCTGGTATTTGGGAGGGGATTTGGCTTGTTGTGCCACCATCACGGCTCCTACATCCCTTTTCTTGGACACACCACCGGATTGTAGAGCTTTATTGGTAGCATATAAAGCTTCAAAATTAGTAACCATACCGCTCTTAATACCCTCTTCGATTCGGTCTCCCAGTTTGATGATATCGGAAAACTTGTGCCCCTCGACCATCATCAGTCGCTCATAATACTGAGGATCCTGAGCTCGTACAAAGAATTTCTTCATTTGTTCCTCTTCCAAGGCCGGTCTGACCTTGGTAGCTTCTGACCTCCAACGAGTAGCATACTCGCGAAAGGTCTCTGTTGGTTTCTTCTTTAAGTTCTGGATGTAGAATACAGCCGGTGCATTCTCCGTGTTCAACCTGAATCTATCCATGAAGTCTGTATCCATGCTTACCCAGTTAGTCCATTTCTTTGGATCCTGGCTGATGTACCAGGATAGTGAATCTCCTTTTAAACTCCTCATGAAGAGTTTCATGCGGATCCTCTCATCTTTTCCAACACCGAACATCTTGTCGCAGTAAGTTCTTAAGTGGACTCTTGGATCACCGGTGCCATCAAACATCTCGAACTTAGGAGGTTTGTACCCCTTGGGTAGTTCGACATCGGGCTGTATGCAAAGATCCTCATAGTTCATCCCCTCAATCCCTTTGACTACTTCGACGCCCTGAACTCGGTTGGACAATTTCTTGAGTTCCTCGGCCAAATTCTTGATAAGCCTATCCTTCTCGTCAGACTCGGGTGTATGGGGTGTGGAATGAGCTACGGTTTCCACATAGATGGGATTATGGTAAGCCTGGAAATGGTCTCTTGTCTGATCCTGGAGAGGTGGAGTGTTGTGGTGACATGTATTACATTATGCTGGTGGAACTCGATCTTTGGGGTGATTGGGTTGTTTGGGGATGTTTTGTGGTAAAGTGGGGTTCGGAGCATTTGGGAAGTGAACGTCTGGGACGTTGAGGGAGAATGATAAGTGGGCCAAGTTCTTGACTTGATCAAGTTCCTCTTGGAACTTTAGCAGCTTCTTCTCTAGTGGAGACATACCCTCGTGCAGAACCTGAATACCACGACCATTATTGGTCTCAACCTGTTCATCCCTATTCTCTTTCTTGGTACCGCTTGTATTTGCCATCTTAGTTTTGCCCTTGTTTTTCCCTTTAGGAGGACTGGGAGGAGGAGTAGGAGGAGGGCCCTTTGATCTTGTGCAATAAGCTGTTGATGCCAGAGTGCACGAACTAACCTTTGGGGAAAGGGGAATAGCTAAAGAAAAGCAAAACAAAAAGGTAGTTAAGTTAGTGAGGAATCATATTGCGATATTTAAACACGTAGTTCGGAAATGTAAAGCGCGTCCTAAGTTGGGGAACCTCTTGAGCCCGAGGTAGGCCTAGCGACAAATTAATTTGGACAACTTAAATTACTAAATGCCTCATTTTATTGATAATAAAATAGACAAATCCAACTTGACTCTAAGAATGCGAAAATATAAAATGTCACTAATGGCCAGTGGCCTTATTACATCAAAAGCAAAGTAAAGACAAATCCTATCTATTTGGTCCCAGAAGGACCTTCCCCAGACTCGGCATCTCTGCTTGCCTTGATCAACATTCCCATCTCGCGGAGTCCCAGCAACAAGTAGGTCCTGGCTAGAATTCCCGCCTCAGCTCCCTCGGTCTTCTGACAAGTCTCGATCCTCCTAAGGAACTTCTCCTCAAGGTTAACTATGCCTCGCTCCAAGTGTGCTAGCCTCTGGGTGGAAGTGATGGCCATGTCCTTCCATTCCTCAATCAGCTTCTTGTTGGCTATGTGGATTTTGTGATGATCTTCCTCACAGTCACGGAGCCTCCTGCACAGCTGGTTGAGTGTAGTTGTTGCCTCGGCTTTCTCATCTATGACCCTATGTCCTCGAGCGAAACCTGGCTCAATACTTCCTCCTTATTTATCTTCCAACCAACCTAGATAATAAGGAGAGCAACCAGCATGATACCTGTCGGGCTCGATAGTATCCGTCTCCAACCGGATCTTGCAGTGCCACAATTGCTGAGCTTGACACTTGTGAGGGTTGTCATCATTTTGGAAGTCTGCCCTAAGATGACTCATTTTATCGACCCTTGGGATGACTTGCTTCCTCTATGACTGCCTCATGACTCGAATCGGGACGTAAGGGTATGTCCCTCTAAGACCAATCAATATTAGTAATAGAGTGTCTCTAGTCCGGATGATGAATTCATCGGCCGGGAACAACTCGAACATCTATTGGATCTGATCCTCGGTCAGATTTTCCAATAACTCGACCCATCCATTGGCATTCTCCGGCTGTGCAAACCTGTCGGGGATGTAGTTCATACGCTTCGGATGATGGAAAGCAATATGATCATCCCAAACTCTCCTATGTATGTCTTGACGGTAGTCACCCCTTTACAGATGCTCGGTGAGCCAGAGCTGGAGTAGCAGGTTGCAACCCTCAAAATGTTTCGCTCCTCATTGACAGTTCTCCAAGGCTCGGTATATGTCGGCAATGATCATAGGTACGATGCTGAAATCCTGCCCCTCGATCCCTTCCATCAAAGTCTTGGTAACCATAGCCAATCTGGTGTGGATTCTCCCTTTCTTTGTCGGGAAGACCATCAATCCCAAAAAGCAGAATATGAAGACGAATACCCGACGGTGAATGTGCCTCAGAGAGGTGAGGGCGAACTCTTTCTGATATGTGCGGTAAGACTGACTACGGCCATATCTCTCGTACAAGTAGTCAAAGGGGATGTACGAGTCTTTCAAGCAGACTAAGTCTGGATTCTGCTTGAGTCCCATCATCTTGAGAAAACCCCGGCCTATTCGGTTTGTAGGCATCAATAACCCTTGAGAATCCCAAGGCAAACCAGCTAAACCCTCTATATCCTCTAGCAGCGGTGTCATCTCATTGTTCCCAAATCAAAAAACCGACCGATCACAGTCCCAAAATAAGGTGGCAGCCTCTATCACCATGTTATTAGGCTGAATGTCCAAGAGAGAGAGCAGGTTGCCTAGGTGTTTTCTGACTACTGTTTTGTCGCTTGAGTGCAAGTCTTCCCACCAATTTAGAAGTTTTGGGTGGATGTTGGTGACCATGCCGAATATGGGGACCTCATGCCTCATTTCTGCAAAGTAAACAGGTTAGGCCCTTACCCCCACCAGACTCGACTATTTAACATCAATAATTAGCATGAGCATTTAAGTTCTCCAAATAAATGCACAGAATGTGAAGGCGTCCTTTTGGGTTCCAGGGAACCCCAATGGACTTTGGACAAGGATATCTTAAAGGCTATTGTGCGGACAACACGTTAGCCTGGCTAGGTTTGACCAGGATGCATGCAACATACAATAGAGTAAGTTTCTATTGGGGTTTTAGACTGGTACCCTTGAGCAGACAACTCAAGGCGAAAAAGGCACGGAACTGTCGACTGCATCGCAGATCGACTAGTTTTATCGCAAATATGCCTTTCCGAATTTAGGGGTAGTATTTCTGAATAGCGCAACCACTCATTGTAAGCGTTGCTATAGGATTCAGTTTGGAACGAGTGGGAATATGAATGCGGAGCATGATTATGCAATAATAAGCATTAAAACAAGTAGGCATGTATTTTCACGTTGTGGAAAGCAGTAAAGAAAGAAATAAATACGGCAGTTATAACGGAAAGCAGTTACAAGGAAAACACGAAGATATGTCAGTTTTGCTTAGACAAATAAATACTTTGCAGAATTAAACAATTAATAGCATGCAATGGGGAATAGGAAAGGGTGTAAGCATTTAAACAGAATAAAGGTCCAAATTCACAAGACAACTTGTAACGGTATAAGCCTAGGGAATGTCCCCAGCAGAGTCGCCATGCTGTCGCGCCCCCTTTTTCTATCGCACGGGTTAGGTACGGAGATATCGGGTTTATGACATTCTAGACAACTCCTTAAAGGAAGAGGTTTAAGGAAGAGTTGCCACCTAACGATTTTGTGGTGCGTTAGGGCACCTAGAGTAGATAACTCATTGAACTAGTTTGCATTACCAGAGATTGGGTAAGGGCTTGAAGTTATCTCAAGGGAAAGGTGTTAGGCACCCCTCAAGATCCACAACTGTGGGTCCCAACCAAGAGTTTCGTAAATTTGGACGGTAAACAAGCAGCAAATAAGGCTCAGATAAGAGGGGATTTCAATCAAGTATTAAATCTTTATTGAAAGGTTCTGAAAACATTATAGGAAAAAACATTTGAAAGAAATTATCCTAGGTTTAAAGTAATACGGATCACATCAATGCAATACCCGGTATGTCACTTCCTCAAAGAAGCGGCTACACGTGGTATTAGCGCACCGGTCATCATATCCGTATTCTACCCTTCCCACCCCCATAAAGGTTATTTAAAGCGTGTGTGTTGGTTACGAATGCTTATTGCATGCTATTACCCGCCCGTCCTATAAGTCCTGGAGGGTATTTAGGACTACTACTCCTACAAGGTGAGTACTAGGCTGAACCCTTAGGTTTAAAGTATAAAATGCTAAGCGACATACATAATAAGTAGGACTACATGTAAGGGAACACGTATAGACAAATAAGGGCTCACAGATTCCTCCACAGGTAAACATGTAAGTAGCACGTCTCAAACACCGCTAAATTCTTAAAGACAGGATTTAAAACAGAGGTTTGGAGTTAAAGAAAAACAGTAAGTTCCGACAGTTGTAGTAAAAGGATATGTTTTGACAACTTAGTAGGGAAAACAGAAGGTTCAATTAAGACTGAGTAATTTGAAAGGGGGAATGATTTTCAGAAATGCAGTAGCTTAGAGATAGCAGTAGGATTTAGAAGTACATAACGATTTAAATTCTCCGGTAAAAAACATGGATGAAAATCATTAAAGCATGGTTTTGAAATAATACAGTGATTCAAAAGACAAGTGACTTACAAAAAATATACAATAGCTTAACGTAGAGTAGGAGTCCGCAGTTGAAAGAGAACTGTAGTAAAAGGAGTAGGTAAATTGTTCTAGAAAATACAGTAGCTTTAAAAAAATACATAGCAAAGATTCAAAGTAGCATGATTTTGAGCGGAGTGAGGTAACTTTGAAACCCATTAATTTAAAAGCATAATGGAACATGAATCAAATAAAGTTTCAGTAAAGAGGAAATAAAGGCATGATTCCCAAAATCAGTATTTTGAAAACAGTAGAGTTTTAGAGTAAAGTATAATGAACTGCATAGAGGTAAAGAACAGGAGTGAAAAAGGAATAAGGTTTGAGATTTTCAAAAGGAACTGATTGGTTCTAATACCAGCAAGCAAACACAATTGGTTTGATTTTAATACGTATTAGGCCTAAAGTTTGCCTAGGCGTCGTATACATTGCCTAATTATTTTGAAGGGTGAACATGCATATTTGATTCTAATTTTAAGAGGGATACATTTACAGAAATGTTTCAAATAGTTAACCATATTTTAGCGAGATTAAATTAACATGTTGATTAGGTGTTTCAATGACTGCAACTCGAACAAGTATGAAGCCCTAAATAACGGGATATCTAATGTACATAGGAATACCTAAAACATGGTTTCTAAATGCTAATGATGATGAGAATGCAGTAATAGCCTTATAACAGTCTTATTACTTGTTATAGGTGTGAATTATGATCATGGTTTGCAAGATGAGTATAATAGAAATGCTGAAAGTAAAGAACCTAAAGCAGGATTTCTAATGCATGAGGTGCATGTCCTAAACAGGTTATCTATTGCACATGTAAGTAAANCCCCCCCCCCCCCCCCATATTCACTATCCATCCCCAACTATTCGTTGACAAGTTATTACAAACCGGTAATAAATGAATTATAGTAATGAAAAGGAAAATAAGAAGTTACTTCTATAGGGAGCCTTCAATCAGGCCCAATCTTCCAGCCTCACTCCTTTCGAGTTTCATAGCCTTAATATGGTATGGGTGCGGCAAAGCTCCCTAGGGCCCTCATTGGGTCCCTGGCCAAAACCAGCACCCAAACAAATTGCCAAAAGTTGAGACAAGTGCAGTGTGGAATTACCAGCCGTGTGTGTCAGAGTTCAATGGGTACTCAAAGGTACCCAAAGCAGCGCTCACACGAAGGGGGTGGAACCTAAAGTCCTAAGAGTAGTGTGAAGTGCTAGAAGGAGAGGGAAAGTTTGTAGTTGAAGAAAAGAGTTTACAAACTGGAGAGTGATTTTTGAAAGATTAACTTAAAAACAAACAGAAGAATTAATCACAAAGGCTCACCAGTATAGAGTTGCACACAACGACAATGGTTGAAGGGGACAAATAGATCACATATTACCAAAGGAGATACAGAGACTTAGAAAAACTCACAAAGCATGAATACACGAAATCTAAGAGATTCAGGGGAACCAAGAAATGGTCAAGTTTAGACATAATAGTAGACAGTAACAGAGTACAGTTATAACAGGTGATGTTAAAAGCAAATAACAGTTATATAAGCATATAAATCACAAGCAGGATGAGTACTAACAGATAAAAAGGTTCAGGGGATTAGGGGGCACATGATAATGATCAGAAAAGGAAATAGCCTAATAGATGTATACAGGAATAGGTAAGGCCTACGACAAGTATTGATGCAGTCATGAACATGTAAAGAGATGAGCATGGAAAGTACTAAAGGACAAACAAGGAGTTAATTGCATGTTGAACAGTAGAAGCATAGGTAGAAAACAATTAAGAGTATGATATACTGAAGTAGTAATAACCACATTGGTTTGGAACTTTTGAAATTAATCAGGACATACCAGTAACAAGAGAGCACAATAGAATGCAAGAGCCAAGTATGAGCACAATATTAGCCTTGGCTTTTTAGCTGGCTAATAATAGACAAGAGCAGGGAACAACAGTAGAGTAGAGAAAGAAAGAGAGAAAGAGCACAAGAGAGAATAGTGTTTATTGCTGTGTGTGTTCGTGATTGCAATGTATCCGTGTCCGTAATGCAAAAGAGAATGAAGTACTTATAATGCTGAAAATGAGTAGCAAATAAGGCAACAAACAATAGTTCAGCAATAATTATGGAACTGGGTATCAATTATAATCAAATCAGCCTAAGGACTTCCTTTAATTAAGGAATCATGTACAAACGGTAATAAGTACTGCCAAACAAGGAAATAAATCACATAAGAATTGTTTTAACATATAGCTTAGGTATAGAGCATGTAATTGGGGCAAAGTTCATAATACCCTAATTAAGGAAAATATATGTGAATCAAATTGACAGTAAAAGTATTCATAAATAAGGCAAGGAATAATTTAATTCGGGAAATCAGTAAGAACAACCTCGAGTGAGATTCAAATCAAGGGAATCAATCATCCAATTAGGGAAAGCATTGCACAAATAAGGAAATAGTTCAAAATCAGTAAAGAGTTATAAGGAAAATACACAAAATTACAGTTTTTTACAGCAAGTATCACAGTTTAAGGAGAAATCGTAAAATCAGTATAAATCACCATGTAACAATCAATAGGACGAGTAGTCAAGCTTATCAAACGATAAATAACCCATATTGGGACAATAACAGAGAAATACTAACACAAAAATTAAAGCGAGAAGCATGGAACTCAGAGACAGATCCAGAAGCACTTACAGATAGGCAAGTATAGCAAACAACATGAATATAAACCCTAAAATTGGGGTTTTATCAGAATACTTAGCATAGAGGAAGTGACTTAAGAAAAACGTTTAAAACGTACAGGGAACCATAGATTAGTACTAAAAATCAGAAGATAAAGCGTTTTCAAAAAGGGGTTGAGAAACCTTAGTTTCAAAAGAGACCAAACGTTTAAAAAACTTTGGAGAATCGTAAAGATCGAGTTGAGAATAGTTCAAAACATAAAAGAAATGAGTTGAAATCGTTAAAAAATACATAATTTTAAGGGGTTTTGGTCGAGATTAGGGTTTCATAAGTAACCAGAGAAAAGTAAGAGAACCTGGCCGTGAAACTCAGGAATAATGGTGGTTAGGGCACCATCGAGTCAAACCTCACCGGAGAGAGGCCGAAAATAACCCAGGCAGAGCTTCAGTGGTGGTCTGGCATGGTCGAAACCCATTGAAGGTCTCTAAGATGAAGAGAATCGGAGAGATAAGGCTACAAGGCGGCTGATGGTCGAAAGGGGAGAGGTTGGAGGTGGCCGAAGAGAGGCTGAGGGCCATCGGAGAAGACGAACCAGAAGGTTCTAGAGAGAAGGAGGAGAGGAAGAGACGAGAAGGGAGAGAGAGAGGTTCTCGAAGAACTGAAGGGTTTGGGGGGAGGTCGTTTGGTTTAATTAAGGAAGGTGTGATCTGAGTCGTTGATCAAAATTGATCAACGGTTCAGATCAAATCCAGGTTGGGCTGGGTATTTTAGGGGTCTGATGGGTTGGGTAATTGGGTTGGAAATGTGGCTAATATTTAAATAAAATAGCGCTAAATGTTAAACACCCAATAAAAATAGGTAATTAATTAATTAAAATATCTAATAATTGTGAAACGATGAAATTAAGTTAAAATAGGTAAAATTACAGTAATTAACTGATATTGAGTGAAAAGTACGTAAATTTCGAATTGAAAACAGTATAAAATGTCTANGGGGGGGGGGGGGGTCGTTTGGTTTAATTAAGGAAGGTGTGATCTGAGCCGTTGATCAAAATTGATCAACGGTTCAGATAAAATCCAGGTAGGGCCGGGTAAATATAATGGTTTGGGATGGGTATTTTAGGGGGTCTGATGGGTTGGGTAATTCAGTTGGAAATGTGGCTAATATCTAAATAAAATAGGGCTAAATGTTTAACACCGAATAAAAATAGGTAATTAATTAATTAAAATATCTAATAGATGTGAAACGATAAAATTAAGTTTAAATATGTAAAATTACAGTAATTAACTGATATTGAGTGAAAAAGACATAAATTTCGAATTGAAAACAGTTTAAAATGTCTAATTAGGCCATAATCGCAAAATTGTCGTAATTGCAATTAAATGAGACCCAATTGGCCAATTTATGAAATAATTGGATTTTAACAGATATAAAATGATTATAAATAACATACTGAGCTAGGAAATATTTTTGAAATTATTTAGAGCATAATTTATGAATTATTTAGATATAAAATATTAAATAAACAGGGAGATAATTTAAATAAAAATATGGAAAAAATAGGGGAAAATACTCATTATTGAAAAGAGTAATTTTGAGAGCTTATATGCAAGTTTAAAAATAATTTGAGGAAAATTTGGGTATCAACAGGGCTTACGAGCTCGAAGTTGCCTCATTGAGGTCTTACGAATTCGAGTTTTGGGTGCTCGATGAGCTGACTGTTGATGACAGTCCCTGAGTGTTCGAGAATTTTTGGCCCTTGAGCCATTTGGCGTGAAAGTAGTAAACTTATTTGAAGCACGGAGCATTTTTTATTAGCAAGGATGCTTCTTCGATTATTTGAAACAAACGTACACGTTTTTGCCATTTGGGGCTCGGCTTTTCTACGTGGACACGGTTCATTTGACCGTTTGGCCCGATACAACATTCTCCTATCGAAGCCCTTTTTGGCATAACTTGATTTCTTTGAGAAAGTAACCTCCTAGGGTGATGCCCCCCAGTATTCGAGGTTGATTTAAAAGAAGCCTTGAATGCTTGTTGAGTCTTCCTTAGGTAGCACATAGGTGTTGGCTCGTTAAAAACCTCACCGGTAAAACCCATTTGGGATAAAAACCCGATTCAAGGGAAAAAGAGTGCAACGCATGCTTTAAAACGCAAGGTCTTTGACCTGGATGGTGCTTCGACTTCTCTTGATCGAACACCTACAGTGAGTTAGTATAAGACATAAATGAAAAAGGAGAGGGTTATACCTTAGTAATAATGGTGTTTGAGCCTCGATGTGTTTCAATTGTTTGGTATCGCTCCGAGGAAGTGGCACGGTCCTTTATTAGATCATTCGGGTCCAACCGAGGATGGAAGTAGTGGTTGTTATTCGGTTGTTTGCTTGTTCTTTGGCTCCTTCGATGTAGAGGGCATCGATGTTGGCGCCACGCCGTGTACTGCGAACATTTCTCCTACTGCATGTTGCTCTCCGTACACTGTTTTTACTCCGTCCTGCATTGGAATCTTCATCACTTGATGAAGAGTTGATGGCACCGCCCTCATACTGTGTATCCATGGCCTTCACAGTAAGGCATCGTATCTCAATGTCGCCTTCGATGACATGAAATTTTTCATCTTGAATTGTACCGCCCACGTTGACTAGGAGGATGATCTCCCTTTCGTTGTCTCGCTCGCCTGTTGAATCCATTGAGGACTCGAGAAGCGGGTATGATTTGGTAGAGCAGTCCGAGCTTCTTCACCACCCTCGACCTGATTATGTTGGCTGAGCTACCTGGATCCACGAGCACACGTTTAATCTCGAATTTATTTAAAATAAAAAATTATCAGGGCGTCGTTATGAGGCTGAGACAAGGTCTCGATGTCCTCTTCACCGAATGTAAGAGAATCCTCTAGTATGTAGATCCGAGATCATTTTTCCCTAGTGATGGATATTTTTGTTCGCTTGACAACGGGTCCCTGTGGGGCATCGACTCCTCCAATGATCATGTGGATGATGTTTTGAGGCTCTTCTGGTTCGTTCTTTCTGTTCGCCTCTCTTTCTCAAAACTGGTTCTTAGCTCGGTCGCTGAGGAACTCTCGAAGGTTCCCTTCGCTGATCAATCGGGCTACCTCTTCTCGAAGCTGTGTTCAATCCTCGGTCCTATGACCGTGAGTGCCGTGATATTTGCATACCAAGTTGGGGTTCCTTTGTGAAGGATCTGATAATATGGGTTTTGGCCACCTGGTATATTTGATCTTACCTATGGCCGATACGATGTCCGAGACATTGATGTTGAAGTTGTACTCAGATAATCGGGGCGCCTCTACCGGCCTAGTATGCCTATCGAACCTGGATTTGCTCATGAGTCCCCGCGAACCTTGACCCCGGTCCGTCCTTCGATCTCTTCGAGGTATATTACGCCTCGGGACATTTCTTCGATCTTCTACATATGGCTGATATCTTTCCTTGTTTGTTCTCGACTCCCTTTCTGCAGACCTTGACTCCTTGGCTAAGAACCTACTAGGATATACAGAGCCCGAGAGAGATCCCAGTTAGTCTTCCGCGACCCTGATCTTTGATTGATACCTGTTATGCACGTCCGCTTAAGTTACGGCGAGATACTCGATTAAATTTTGCTTCAGCTGCTTCAAAGCTACCGAGCTTCGTTCATTCAAGCCTTAAGTGAAGGCATAAACGGCCCAGTCATCGGATACGGGTGGTAATTCCATTCGCTCACTCTGAAAGCAAGATACGAATTCCCTTAGCATCTCATTTTCTCTCTGCTTGATTTTGAAGAAATCGGACTTCCTCATAGCGACCTTGATGACATCGGCATGTGCCTTTACAAAAGAGTTTGCCAACATGGCAAACGAATCCATTGAGTTCGGGGGTAGGTTATCATTCCACATCATGGCCCCCTTTGATAGTGTTTCTCCAAAATTTTTCAACAAGACAGATTCAATCTCGTCGTCTTTTAGGTCATTCCCTTTTACAGCACAAGTATAAGTAGTAATGTGCTCATAGGGGTCCGTGGTCCCATTGTACTTCGGAATATCGGGCATCCTAAACTTCTTCGGAATGAGCTTCGGAGCCGCACTCGATGGAAATGGTTTTTGAACGAACTTCTTTGAATCTACACCCTTCAGAATCGGAGGTGCACCCGGGATCTTATCGACCCTCGAGTTATAGATCTCCACCTTTATGTCGTTAGCTTCTATCTTCTTTTCTCCTGATTCAATCCTCTTTGTGAGGTCCTCGAGCATCTTCATTATGGCGGGATCTGCTGCTGACCCGTTTTTGCTCGAACTCTCTGGTGCCTGCTCGACTCGAGGAGCCGTTTTTGGTGCTTTTGTGCTTGGACTTTTTGTTGACTTTGTAGCTGAGCAATAGCCACTTGTTGTTCCTGTAACATCTCGAAATGATTTGAAGGCTAAATTTACTTTCCTCCCGAGCTGGATTCCTCTGCGCTTCATGTTGGTTTTCCCCGTGCACACTTCTGTCGGTATGAGAGCTCACATCAACATGCACAGCGTTACATGAGCCCACGTCGATAGGGATTTGTGCTGGTGCCACCCCAGGGTTTTGCGGTGGTACACCGGCGTCTGCACTATTTTATCCATGAAGCCCTATACCATTGTTTTCGTGTGCATTTGCTAAGTTAGACATTTTTTGACATGCACTCAAAGATTCTTGGACAAGAAAAAGTGTGAAAAATAACTTGTGTTTTCAAAAAACTAGCACCAAAAAAATCACTATTATTTTTAGCCCCACGATGGGCGCCAAACTGTTTACCTTGAAAATGGTATTACCAATTATATTTGATTTTGTGGTTCTAAAATATGTGATTTATTTCAATACTAGTTTGTTAGGCGATAGGTGCTAAATGTAAGTAAAGAGAATAAGATATGCAAACCAATGTTGTCACAAGGCTAGGCCTCGAGTTGGCAAGAAGGGGGCCTCGAGGTCTGGTTAGGGCAGTTAATAACAAACAATCGATGAAGAAACAATGATATCGAAGGCCTCAAGGATAACAATTTGTGGTTAATAATGGGAAATAAATGAAGAACAATAAATAAAGAGCAATAAGTCTATAGAGCAATTGTTGAGCACGTTGAAAAGCATAGAATGTTTTATTGTATTGAATATTCATGTGTGTTACAAAATGATAAGGGTCCCCTTTATATAGGAGGGGGGAATCCCAACATAGTACATGTCTAATTATGACAAGGTAATGCCATTGGTACAGCTGTGTAATGGCTCAGTACGGACTTGTACTATTCTTGCAGACCTGGTCAGTTCTAACCACGTGTCCTTGGGAGTTTTCCCGCCTTTCCATGACGATCATCGATTTGTATTGCTCCGAGGTTTACCACAGTGAACCTTCAATATTCTCCCTCGAAGGATGGATCTCGGGGTTATACTTCAAATTCTACTTCGAGCTTCTCGAGGTCGGGCGTGGAGTGCCACAGTAGCCCCAAAGTTGGACTCCCCGATTTTTTCCGTATACAACAATACATCGGAAAATAAACATGGATATTTCTGGAGGGATGTTCTGCGGTGCATGATGTGACCGCAGAACAAGTCTGCGGTGCATTATGCGACTGCAGAACAGGTTTGTGGGCTGCAAACCTGCCGCAGACCCAACCCGAAAGAACCCAGTTTTTGGAGATCAATTCCGGGGCCCATTTTGTGGGCCACACAGCAGTTCTGTGGTCCACTCTGCGATTGAAGACCTGAGTTTGGAGGGTCCAAATTTTTTATTTTTATAAACTGATCCAACTTCGATAAATAACCCTTGAAGCTCATTTTTTAGCAAAATTCTGATATTCTTAGAGAGAAGTGAGAGTGTTCTAGAGAGAGGAAGAAGCTCAAGTGCTTTGTTCATCAAGATATTGTCCAAGCTTTGAAATCCAACAAGGAAATTTTACAAGATCTTCACTCAAGAGGTAAGGTTCTAACCATAGTCTTCAATTTCGAGTTTGGGGTAAAAGATGGGTGATTGGGAGTATGATTCTTGGGTGTGAGAGTATTATGTATACATGCATGTACCAATACGGTTTGTGGGAAGATTGTTGACCTCAAATTTGTAAAGATTGAGTTGTTAAGTGAAGGAAATCTTGTGGTAGAACCTTGAAATCATGGTGCACACCTAGTGCTTGATAAAATGCTCAAATGAGCTGAAACCATGAATATCTTCCTAATTTATGTTAAATTTTGTTATGTTTCTAAAAATATTGAGGTTGCTAGAATTTTCGGATCATCGTAGTATTTTAAGGAATCTCAAAAAGAGGTATGTTGGCTAAAATCCTCTCTTAGAATTGAATCTGTCATGACCCCAAATCACTACTGGCCGTAATGGCGCATATCGTGAAACTAGGCTAGCAAAACTATCGAGAATAACAGATAAAGCTTTCTGTTTAAATCATAAGTCATAATATTACATTTAAGATCCTCGTTCTAAAGCATGTTTAACAGTAATAATAACATAAAAGATCAAGTCTGACCAAGGCACCAACCAATCCGGAGTCAACTGTCATGAGCATCTAAAGGAGTAAATACATTGTATGATATCATGTCTTTGCTAATACAAGTCCAGAAAATACGAGAAATCTATAAACTAGGAAAGGAAAAAAGGCACGCTGTGGACGCCAAACAGCTACCTCTATCCTCGATCAGGCTCCAAAGCAAGTGGAAGTCAGCTAGCGCTCTGACCCGTTACCTGGATCTGTACACAAGGTGCGGGGAGCAACGTGAGTACGCCAACTAGGTAAGTAACAACCATAAATAAAGACTTGAGTGTAGTGACGAGCATTTAAACTTTATAATTTCATAAAAATAAGTACCACTGAAGGTAACTAGATCAAGTCAAAGTCTATGTTTACCAATTATTTCACAAAACTCCAAATTTTCGGTTAACCTTGCATAAAACATTAGCTCAACATGTATCAAAGAGGCTCAGTGTAAAGAAGAGTGAAAAATAATGGTTTCATAAATAATAGGCTCTCAGGCCCAGTGTCACTCGTGAATAAAGCATCTCAGTCACTCGGGACTCTGCTATCATAGGCTAATGCTCACACTCAACACTCTCACTCAGCAGGTACCATGTATACATATAACCGCTGCTGCATGCAGCCCGATCCACATAACATACACTGCGGCGTGCAACCCGATCCAAATAACATACGCTGCAGCGTGCAGCCCGATCTAAATAATAGTCGACTGCGCTCACTGGGGGTGTACAGACTCCTGGAAGGGCTCCTACAGCCCAAGCGCTATATCGCTGCGGGGTGCTGCCCAATCTAATATATATATCGCTGCGTCGTGCAACCCGATCAAAATACTTTGCTGCGGCGTGTAGCCCGATCCATAACTACCCTCACAAACTCGGCTCTCGGACTCACCTAGTCATCCTCACAAGCCACTTGGGCAACTCATCAAAATCACGGGGACTCAGCCCCAAAATATCTCTCAATACTCTAAAGCGGGGTGATAACAGTAAATAACAACAACAGGTATAAAGCAGGACTGAGTTCATAAAATTTCTTTCAAAATAGTGTGAGAATAGTGGAAAAATACCCCTGAGGGTCTAAACAGGTCGACAAAAGGCCCAAAACATGGAATACAACCCATAATGAAGTATAAATCTCAAAAATACAGGATATTATATGATTTCAAATCAAACACACGGCTTAATAGTCGCTACGTGATGGACCAAGTCACAATCCCTATCAGTGCACGCCCACACGCTAGTCACCTAGCATGTGCGTCACCTCATTTATTAAAACAATATGAAATACCGGGGTTTCAGAACCTCAGGCCTAGATTTACAATCGTTACTTACCACTACAAGAAAATAGGTTTATAGCGAGGGAAAATCCAATCGTTAAAAGTTCAAATCCGGTCGTTATAAGTCAATAACGACCGAAAATAATCTGGTTGTCACCGGTCATTAAAAGCCTTGACGTTAAAAGTTAACGACCGTCGTTATAGATTCTCTAACGACGACATAAATTCTGGTCGTTATATGTCCTTTTTAACGACATGATTTTCCCTTCGCTACTTAATCATCCTGTCGTTAAAAGCATTAATGACGAACAACTAAATCTGCTAACGCAAGTGCTTTTAACGACCAAAACTCCATTCATTAATTGTGTGTTACTTTCGAACGATACTTTTAAAGGCCAAATTTTTCTTCATTAATGTGAAATATATAATTAAAAATGTATATATCACCAAATAGTAATAATTAATTATTTCGTATGATTATACACACATACAGACACATCCATATGTAAATCAAATAATCAATATTCATAAAAACTTCATTATTAATACAACGGACAAAACATCACACTACTAGAAAATATACCTATCCACATTGCTCGACATCATTTCTATTAACTCCTAAAAAGTGAATAAAATTGAGCAAATGTAGATAAAGTACTAAACTTGAGCAAATGTACATAAAGTACAAAAATTGAGCAAATGTACATGAAGTACTATCTTTAAACCACCCCTAGCAAAATAAAAACTTATTGCACTTCAACTTGCTCTATACTTCCTTCAAGGGAAGGATCTCCAAAGTTTCAAATCCTTGATCTGATAAAAGAACAAGTTTATGTCAGTATAGAAATAAAGAATAAACTATTAAAGAAGAAACATGAGACATAAAGAAGAAACAGGAGACCTCAATATATTTAGTGCTCAGTCATACAA
This sequence comes from Nicotiana undulata, assembly GCA_005239495.1. Taxonomy (NCBI): domain Eukaryota; kingdom Viridiplantae; phylum Streptophyta; class Magnoliopsida; order Solanales; family Solanaceae; genus Nicotiana; species Nicotiana undulata. The sequence continues at coordinate 43,253 of ML290955.1, read as the reverse complement.
ACGATGCAACACAATGAATCTAATAAAGGTTGCGAGCAATAACTTACATCTACTAGATAGTCCAACAATACTAGATGATTTTCAAAATTGAAGACAGAGAAATGTGACCGATCTTATTTGTGTTATTGTGAATATCAATAATCAGGAAATATAATCAACTAGAAAAACAAACACAAGAATATATTAACGAATTCTAGTGACTGGAACTTACAAAGTGTATTCAAGAATCTAAAATTTTCAAGTCATTTTTTCGTTACCAATGCTTTCACACTTGTGCAGAGAGACTCTAAAACTATCCTTCAAATTAAAAGCACATTACCTAAAATATATATAATGTCTTTTTACAAACATATTTACTGAATATGTGAAGTACATAATCTTAGAAAAATTAATTACTAAAACAATTTAAAGAAGTCTGTATTTTCTTTTCAAAGATAAAAATCATTGCTAAATAATCAAATCAACATGTTTCTAGCTGTCAATTAATACATCTCAGTTGCAACAAGGATAACTTATTCTCAAGCTATATAGAGTAGACTTCAACCTTTGATCTCTTCAATTTTATTTCTAACTACTATAATATGTGATGTAAATTTGACAATTCACACTTAGGCACACAAGTTTCTGTTTCAAATGACAATTGGAAATACTGAAACATTAGGGACACCTTATAAGCTAAACATCTATTTGAAGAGATGTAACGTTTGAGCATATCCGATCATGTACTGGTTATAGCTATTGCATCATATCCACATGATAAAAGAGATCTAAAATATTACTGCTATTATCCTATGACGACCCGACCGATCAATTTGAGAATTTAAGCTCCGTTCGGTATTATAAGACCGTAATCAACTCCTCATTATGTATACGGACCTGTGTGCGCGGTTAGATTCCGTTTTCGGATAATCCAGAGTCGAATTGGGAGAGAATTTTCAAATTTTGAAGCTTAAATGAAGAAAGTTGACCGGAGGTTTGACTTTTGAGTAAACGACCTCGTAATGAGTTTTGGTTAACGCCAATAGCTTCGCATGATGATTTTGGACTTAGGCGTGCGTCCGGAATTGGATTTGGAGGTCCGTAGGGTGATTTGAGGTATTTTGGCGAAAGTTAATATTTCGGCAATTTCGGCCGATAGGTGGAAATTTTGATATCGGACTCGGAATAGAATTCCGAGAGCGACAGCAGTTCCAGAATGTCATTTGTGACATGTGTGCAAAATTTGAGGTCATTCGGATAAGTTTAGACGTGTTTCGGCGTCGAATGTGAATTCTTGAAAATTCCTAAGTTCTTAGGCTTGAATCCAAGGTTGATTCGGTGTTTTGGTGTTGTTTTGGGTTTTCTGAAGGTTCGACTAAGTTCAGGTAGTGATATATGACTTGTGGGAATTGTTGGTTGAGGTCCCGAGGGGCTCGGGGGAGCTTCGGATAGGTATGGGTTGTGTTGCGCTCGTTATGTTTCGGCGTCGTTTCTTCAAGCATAATTGGTACCACATTAAGAAAATGAGCTCCAACTTTTGTTTTGATTGAAGCATTAGATACGTATCGTAATTACGGAGCTATAGCAAAAAGAATCGTCGAATTTGGACATCATATGAGAAAGTTATGCTCATTTTAGTGTCGGAGAAGAGAGCTGGTGCTGGTGTTTCGCAGGTGCGAAAGTGGATCCGCACCCGCGGAGCCGCAGGTGCGAAAAATGGTCCGCAGGTGCGGAATTTACAGCTGGAAACTCCCAGGTGCGGATATTTTGGTCGCAGGTGCGAAAATCGCTGAGTATAGAAAATCAGATCGCGCCATTTTAGTATTTTGAGCATATCTTGAGTTCTAGAGCTCCGATTGAGGTGATTTTCGCGGCGTTCTTCTCGTCTTTTCATCGGGGTCAGTATCTAAGTATTATTTTTGCATTTTAATATGATTACAGAAGTTCATTTTTGAATTAATCCATGTTTTGATTGGAGAATTGGGGGTTTCACCATTTTAAACATATTTTAACTTCTAGAACTCAGTTTTGGGCGATTCTTTGATGGTTTTTCACACAATTCGAATGGGTAAGTATTCTTCCACTGGAAATTAATATATTTCATGAATTAGTTCTTATTTTTATCATTTAATTTGTGTTTTGGGTTGAAGAAACTTGGGTTTTTGAAAGAAAATTTCTAAATTAAAAATTCATGATTTGAATGACCAAATGACATCGGATTTGGATAAATTTATTATGGGTGAACTCGTATCGGAATGGGTAATCGGAATTTGTAAAAAATTATTGGGTTCCAAGGTGCGGGTCCGGAGGTCGACTTTTGGGTCGATTTTTATAATTTTATAAAGATTGAAACTTTATCGTTTGAAATAGTTCCTTACATGTTTTATGTGCATTTTGAAGTTGTTTTAGTTGATTTGAGCCGTCCGGAGGTCTTCCCACCGAGAAATCCAATGTCGCGTAACTGGTTGTCGTCCTTGAGGTAAGTATCTTGCCTAACCTTGTGTGAGGGAACTACCCCTTAGGATTTGAGTCTTCTATGTTGATTGTAGCCCGTGTACGTGATATGACGAGTGCGTACTCGGACTTATTTGAAATTAAATGGCATATTAGGATTCTTATGTCCCTATATCTCCGGCGTATGAAGTAGTAGCTGTTATGGTTGAGTTCTGATTACTAGTTTCATCTTTCTCTATTTGAATTAGATTTTCTAGACTTCGATACCTCTTTGTTGATTATTTCATATGAATTTGACTTTGCTGAATACTTTTCCCTCTCCTACCATTATGCTAAAATTTCATTATAAAATGCCTAATTGATTAGAATTAGTATTATCTAGTCGCATAATTGTTTAATAGGAATTGAAATATCTATCGTTTGGCGTCAAGCATGCCCGTGAGTCGTACATGATAATTTACATGATTCACCTTAAATGTTATTTAGGTATAGTTGACCATCACCCGTAATGGCGGTGTTTCCTTGGTTCCTCTCATTATTGAATATATGCTTTAGCTGAGCTTATTCCGTGAAACGAACTGTTAGGCGAGATTGGTTATAGTTGCTTCCCTTGCCGGGATGATTGGTACTCTATTTATTAACTTGAGTATTTTGAATCATTGCTTTATTGTTAGGTTCTCTCCTCGTTACATCGTTACATTGATACTTGATTTTCCCCCTTAAGTGATTTATGCTTATGAGTGAGGTTACCACTACTTTGATTGAAGTTCTCGTGTTGAACTTATCGCTGCACCTTGCATTTTGCCTTCCTGTTTTGCTGGGGTGTTCATTGTGGCTTGTGCAATGTTTTGCTATGTTCTGGTTGTTTTCTTTCGGCGCCCTGCATTGCATCTTGCATCGCATACATAAGGACTGCGTGCAGAGACCTGGGCCTTTCCCTCATATTGCATCGCATACATAGGGACTGCGGGCAGAGACCTGAGCCTTTCCCTCATATTGCATCGCATACATAGGGACTGCGGGCAGAGACCTGAGCCTTTCCCTCATATTGCATGGCATACATAGGGACTGCGAGCAGACACCTGAGCCTTTCCCTCATATTGCATCGCATACATAGGGACTGCGGGCAGAGACCTGAGCCTTTTCCTCATATTGCATATCATACATAGGGACTGCGGGCAAATACCTGAGCCTTTCCCTCATAGTGCATCACATATATAGGGACTGCGGGCAGAGACCTGAGCCTTTCCCTCATATTGCATTGCATACATAGGGACTGCGGGCAGAGACCTGAGCCTTTCCCACATATTGCATTGCATTGAGTAGTTGCATTGGGACTGCGGGCTTAGACCTGAGACTTTCCCTTGCATTGCATTGAGTAGCTGCATTGGGACTGCGGGCTTAGACCTGAGACTTTTCCCTTATATTGAGCAGTTCTCTATTGAGTTATGGACTGGGTTCCGGTGGTTAATCATTGAAGAGATTCGGAATGAAAAGTATATTTTAGCAAATAATATTTGAAAAGCAGTATTTGGGCAAGTATATTTTAGCAAATGATATTTGAAAAGTAGTATTTGGGTAGGTATATCTTAGCAAACGATATTTGAAAAGCAGTATTTTGGGAAAGTATGTTTTACAAATGATTTTGAAAAACAGTATTTGGAAACATATATTTTAATACAACGTATTTTAAAGGAACTATGTTCTAACGATCTCTTTTATGTGTGTATATATATATATATATATATATATATAAATATAGAAAAAGTATGTTTCAAATAAGATTTTCCCGTATCTTGAAAAGATTATATATTTTCAAAAGCTTTCGGTATAAATTCACGTTTTAAAGGTTTTACTCGAGGGTTTGACTGGGTTTATCGAGCTTTCGTGCTAATTCTTGATGTGAGTAAATAGATGCCGTGCTGATATTGAGTATTTTATGGTATTGCGATTTCCGTCCTTGACTTGTGTGTTGTCCTTTCCTTCTTGCGTATTTCCTGCTATGTTGTTTCGTTGTTCTGATTGTTGCACTTCTTTTCTACTTCATATTTCCCTGTCGTTAATTATATCTGAAGAATTTTAGATAAATATTTGTTTCGGTCATTTCTACTTATGCCCTTTTCTCATTAGACCAGTGGGTGTCTTGACTAGTCCTCGTCACTTCTTCACCGAGGTTAGTCTTGATACTTACTGGGCACCACTGTGGTGTGCTCATACTACTCTTCTGTGCATTTTGTTTGCATAGATCCAGGTATTGATTGTTGCTAGCTGTGTGGAGTTAAGCTGAGAAGACTCAAGGTAAACTTGTTGTTGCGTTCGCAGGCATCAGAGTCATTTCCAACTGTACTTACTCTTTCTAGACAGTTGCTTTTAGATTTGGTAGAATGATTCATAGAGCTTATGACTTGTATTTACCAGGTTTTGGGAAATTGTAAACTCTGTCAAGATTTCCATATCGAGGCTGTTATGTTTTATTTCATTATTTTTTATGCTCAGTAATATGTTAAGGCTTACCTAGTCCCTAAGATTAGGTGCCATCACGGTACCCAACGGAGGGAAATTTGGGTCGTGACAAGTTGGTATTAGAGCTCTAGGTTCATAGGTGCTATGAGTCATAAGCGAGTTTAGTAGAGTCTTGCGGATCGGTATGGAGGCGTCGGTACTTATCTTCGAGAGGCTACGGAACTATTAGGACAATTTCACTTACTTCATTCCTATCGTGCGAATTCATTCGACCTTGAAGTTTGAAATCATCGTTCCACTCTCTCACCGATTGTGAGGACACGAGCTGCGGTTCCTGATGATGTTACCCTGAAGAAAAAGTCACAAGGATCAGAGACAGAGATCGACGAGGAGCACGTGTCGCAGTTAAGATGTCTACTAGAGCAGCCGTTGAGAAGTCGCCAGTCGTTCTAGTTGGGGGAAAGGTACTGGAGGTGCCTACTGCTACTCCGGACTTCAGGAAACCTGGGTGCAGTTTGAGTATCATTAGTACAGTGACTTATGCGGGATTGATCCCAGGTGCACCAGCTACTTCACAGATTTGAGAGGAGTTCAGACTCCCACCGTCTACACTCCAGAACAGCAAGGCCATGTGGGTCAGGTTCCAGTTGTCATGGCAGCACAACATGTGGTTTCCGTTCAGCCCGTAGTTAGAGCAGCAACATCGGAGGGAGAAAACCCTTGGAAATTTAGAGGTACAGGAAGTACCACCCTCCTATCTTTCAGTGGATTGGCGACAGATGATGCCAGGGTTTCTGGAAGAGTGTCACTATATTCTTCGTACTTCGAGTATTGTAGGATTGCATTTGTCACGTCTCAGGTTCAGAATAGTGGGTTGTTAGTGGTGGCAGGCACATGAGTTGGGTAGCCTAGCCAAGTCAGTTTCCCTTGCATGGATGCAAGTTTCAGAGATGTTTTGAGGGAGTTGCACTCCAGTCACTCCGAGATGCATGGCGCGGAGTTTGAGCAGTTGCGTCAGAGCACTATGTCAGTATTAGAGTACGTTGTCGGACTCAGTGAGTCGGCCAGATATGTACCTCGCTTGGTTACTTTAGTTAGAAGGCACATAGGCCGGAGAGATCTACTGGTCCTTATTATGGAGCCAGAGTACGGCACGATAGAGGTTTTGTGGGTCAACCACTTCAGTTTGCATTACCATCTTCGCATGAGAGTTCTCAGATATTCCTGGGTCTCAGAGGACCCGTATTGGGTGGTTTCTACAGCCACGTCGGAAGGGAGATTGGTTTCTATGTGGAGATGAGCCACAGGATGAGAGATTGTTCCAGGGCTCAGATAAGTGTGTTATAGCAGGGTATTTAGGTGAGTAGAGGGCGCCCAAGAGGGGGAGGCCCGACCCGTCAATGTGTTTCATATAGCAGGCTATAGACCGTTGTGCCAAGTATCCTTACTCAGGTTTGTTTTGATGTGCTTCAAAGGGGAACCAATCGTATTACATTATAGTTACGCTGGTCGGGATGAGTTCCCTTATTCGTTGTTTTACTTATGAGTGAGTTTCATGTTTTGCACCCCATTTTGTGTTTGCTCCTGTTGGGAAATTCTATGAGTCGTAGATGTGTCTACCATTGTTTTTGTTCATCTTTGCTAGTGGTGAAACTAGAGGTGAGTCCTTATTATTCATTATGGTGAGCTTTATATGATTTTTCTTGAGTGCTTTGTTTACTGGTTGTGATTTGATACACCATTTAGATGTGAGCTCAGTTAGTATTATGACTCCTATAAGCTGAGATGCGTTAAGGGAGAGATTTCAATTGGCATGATATGTTTTCAATATATGATTTAGAGTTTAGGCCGAGGTTCTCGTGATATTGGTGATTCGTTATATTTAGACCGGGCTGAGTACCACAGTGTAAATTCTTACTAGGATGGAATCCTTGTGATTTCTCATATGCTTTGTTTCTTCCTTGTTATATTGCTGTGGTAAGTCAATATTGATAGAGAGTTATTCCTATGGGCTTGTTTGATAGTCCTTTATATGTCTCTCTTTTCATATTCATTCATTTTCGTTATGTGCTCCTTTAGTTTTGGTTTGCGAGATGTGTGCTGGGTAGTGTTAGCTATGGCTTGGTGATTTGGGTGCCTAATAATGAGGTCTTCGTTTATATTGCTTCCTTATCAGTATTTTGGGGTTGGAGCGGAGTTCTTCCATATGTGGGGTTGTTGCCAAGGTTGAGTTGATTTCGGGCAGTTATGGTGCTCAGAAGTGCTATTTGAACCTATTTGCGATGAGCTATATTGCGTGGTCGTGCCTTATGGGTATAAGCATGAGTTAATGCGGCTGGTTAAGGCTAATGCCGGATATGGATTCAAGATCGGACCTTTTGGAAATGAGTATAGGGTGAGGAATTGAGGTATGAGGCTTATCGGTGGTGATAAGGAGGTTAAATTGCAGTTGTGATGGTGTCGTCAGGCTTACATAGGTTGGGGTGACGTGGGATCACCTTCAGGTGTGTTTTGGAAGTGTGCAATCAGTGATTGGATGAATTCAAGGTGGATCTTGGCACGTTCGAGGACGAACGTTTGTTTTAAGAAGGGGAGAATGTAACGACCCGACCGGTCGTTTTGAGAATTTAAGCTTCGTTCGGTGGTATAAGACCGTAATCAGCTCCTCATTATGTATATGGACCTGTGTGCGCGGTTAGATTCCGTTTTCGGATAATCCAAAGTCGAATTGGGAGAGAATTTTCTAATTTTGAAGCTTAAATGAAGAAAGTTGACCGGAGGTTTGACTTTTGAGTAAACGGCCTCGTAATGAGTTTTGGTTAACGCCAATAGCTTCATATGATTATTTTGGACTTAGGCGTGCGTCCGGAATTGGATTTAGAGGTCCGTAGGGTGATTTGAGGTATTTTGGCGAAAGGTAGAATTTCGGCGATTTCGGCCGATAAGTGAAATTTTGATATCGGACTCATAATGGAATTCCGAGAGCGACAGCAATTCCATAATGTCATTTGTGACATGTGTGCAAAATTTGAGGTCATTCGGATAAGTTTAGACGTGTTTCGGCGTCGAATGTGAATTCTTGAAAATTCCTAAGTTCTTAGGCTTGAATCCGAGGTTGATTCGGTGTTTTGGTGTTGTTTTGGGTTTTCCGAAGGTTCGACTAAGTTCGGGTAGTGATATATGACTTGTGGGAATTGTTGGTTGAGGTCCCGAGGGGCTCGGGGGAGTTTCGGATAGGTATGGGTTGTGTTGCGCTCGTTTTTGATGTTTCGGCGTCGTTTCTTCAAGCATAATTGGTACCACATTAAGAAAATGAGCTCCAATTTCTGTTTTGATTGAAGCATTAGATCCGTATCGTAATTACGGAGCTATAGCAAAAAGAATCGTCGAATTTGGACATCGTATGAGGAAGTTATGCTCATTTTAGTGTCGGAGAAGAGAGTTGGTGCTGGTGTTTCGCAGGTGCGAAAGTGGGTCCGCACCCGCGGAGCCGCATGTGCGGAATTTACAGCTGGAAACTCGCAGGTGTGGATATTTTGGTCGCAGGTGCGAAAATCGCTGAGTATAGAAAACCAGACCGCGTCATTTTAGTATTTTGAGCATATTTTGAGTTCTAGAGCTCCAATTGAGGTAATTTTTGCGGCGTTCTTCTCGTCTTTTCATCAGGGTCAGTATCTAAGTATTATTTTTGCATTTTAATATGATTACAGAAGTTCATTTTTGAATTAATCCATGTTTTGATTGGAGAATTGGGGGTTTCACCATTTTAAACATATTTTGACTTCTAGAACTCAGTTTTGGGCGATTCTTTGAAGGTTTTTCACACAATTCGAATGGGTAAGTATTCTTACACTGGAAATTAATATATTTCATGAATTAGTTCTTATTTTTATCATTTAATTTGTGTTTTGGGTTGAAGAAACTTGGGTTTTTGAAAGAAATTTTCTAAATTAAAAATTCATGATTTGAATGACCAAATGACATCGGATTTGGATAACTTTATTATGGGTGAACTCGTATCGGAATGGGTAATCGGAATGTGTAAAAACTTATCGAGTTCCGAGGTGCGGGCTCGGGGGTCGACTTTTGGGTCGATTTTTATAATTTTATAAAGATTGAAACTTTATCGTTTGAAATAGTTCCTTATATGTTTTATGTGCATTTTGAAGTTGTTTTAGTTGATTTGAGCCATCCTGAGGTCTTCCCGCCGAGAAATCCATTGTCGAGTAACTGGTTGTCGTCCTTGAGGTAAGTATCTTGCCTAACCTTGTGTGAGGGAACTACCCCTTAGGATTTGAGTCTTCTATGTTGATTGTAGCCCATGTACGCGATGTGACGAGTGCGTACTGGGACTTATTTGCAATTAAATGGCATTTTAGGATTCTTAGGTCCCTATATCTCCGGCGTATGAAGTAGTAGCTATTATGGTTGAGTTCTGATTACTAGTTTCATCTTTCTCTGTTTGAATTAGATTTTCTTGACTTCGATACCTCTTTGTTGATTATTTGATATGAATTTGACTTTGCTGAATTCTTTTCCCTCTCCTACCATTATGCTAAAATTTCATTATAAACTGCCTAATTGAATAGAATTAGTATTATCTAGTCATATAATTATTTAACATGAATTGGAAAATCTATCGTTTAGCGTCAAGCATGCCCGTGAGTCGTACATGATAATTTACATGATTCACCTTAAATGTTATTTAGGTATAGTTGACCATCACCCGTAATGGCGGTGTTTCCTTGGTGCCTCTCATTATTGAATATTTGCTTTAGCTGAGCTTATTCCGTGAAACGAACTATTAGGCGAGATTGGTTATAGTTGCTTCCCTTGCCGGGATGATTGGTACTCTATTTATTGACTTGAGTATTTTGAATCGTTGCTATATTGATAGGTTCTCTCCTCGTTACATCGTTACATTGATACTTGATTTTCCCCCTTAAGTGATTTATGTTTATGAGTGAGGTTGCCACTACTTTGATTGAAGTTCTCGTGTTGAACTTATCGCTGCACCTTGCATTTTGCCTTACTGTTTTGCTGGGGTGTTCATTGTGGCTTGTGCAATGTTTTGCTATGTTCTGGCTGTTTTCTTTCGGCGCCCTGCATTGCATCTTGCATGGCATACATAAGGACTGCGTGTAGAGACCTAAGCCTTTCCCTCATATTGCATCGCATACATAGGGACTGCGGGCAGAGACCTGAGCCTTTCTCTCATAATGCATTTCATACATAGGGACTGCGGGCAGACACCTGAGCCTTTCCCTCATATTGCATCGCATACATAGGGACTGCGGGCAAAGACCTGAGCCTTTTCCTCATATTGCGTATCATACATAGGGACTGCGGGCAAATACCTGAGCCTTTCCCTCATAGTGCATCGCATACATAGGGACTGCGGGCAGAGACCTGAGCCTTTCCCTAATATTGCATTGCATTGAGTAGTTGCATTGGGACTGCGGGCTTAGACCTGAGACTTTTCCTTTATATTGAGCAGTTATCTATTGAGTTACGGACTGGGTTTCGTTGGTTAATCATTGAAGAGATTCGGAATGAAAAGTATATTTTAGCAAATGATATTTGAAAATCAGTATTTGGGCAAGTATATTTTAGCAAATGATATTTGAAAAGTAGTATTTGGGTAGGTATATCTTAGCAAACGATATTTGAAAAGCGGTATTTTTGGAAAGTATATTTTACAAATGATTTTGAAAAACAGTATTTGGAAACATATATTTTAATACAACGTATTTTAAAGGAACTATGTTCTGACGATCTCTTTTATATATATATATATATATATATATATACATATACATTTAGAAAAATTATGTTTCAAATAAGATTTTCCCGTATCTTGAAAAGATTATATATTTTCAAAAGCTTTCGGTATAAATTCACGTTTTAAAGGTTTTACTCGAGGGTTTGACTGGGTTTTATCGAGCTTTTGTGCTAATGCTTGATGTGAGTAAATAGATGTCGTGCTAATATTGAGTATTTTATGGTATTGTTATTTCCGTCCTTGACTTGTGTGTTGTGCTTTTCTTCTTGCATATTTTCTGCTATGCTGTTCCGTTGTTCTGATTGTTGCACTTCTCTTCTGCTTCATATTTCCCTGTCGTTAATTATATCTGAAGAATTTTAGATAAATATTTGTTTCGGTNATATATATATACATTCAGAAAAAGTATGTTTCAAATAAGATTTTCCCGTATCTTGAAAAGATTATATATTTTCAAAAGCTTTCGGTATAAATTCACGTTTTAAAGGTTTTACTCGAGGGTTTGACTGGGTTTTATCGAGCTTTTGTGCTAATGCTTGATGTGAGTAAATAGATGTCGTGCTAATATTGAGTATTTTATGGTATTGTTATTTCCGTCCTTGACTTGTGTGTTGTGCTTTTCTTCTTGCATATTTTCTGCTATGCTGTTCCGTTGTTCTGATTGTTGCACTTCTCTTCTGCTTCATATTTCCCTGTCGTTAATTATATCTGAAGAATTTTAGATAAATATTTGTTTCGGTCATTTCTACTTATGCCCTTTTTCTCATTAGACCAATGGGTGTCTGGACTAGTCCTCGTCACTACTTCACGGAGGTTAGTCTTGATACTTACTGGACACCGTTGTGGTGTGCTCATACTACTCTTCTGTGCATTTTGTTTGCATAGATCCAGGTATTGATTGTTGCTAGCTGTGTGGAGTTAAGCTGAGGAAACTCAAGGTAAACTTGCTGTTGCGTTCGCAGGCTTCGGAGTCACCTTCCTGTATATTTTCAACTGTACTTACTCTTTCTAGACAGTTGCTTTTAGATTTGGTAGAAAGATTCATAGAGCTTATGACTTGTATTTACCGGGTTTTGGGAAATTGTAAACTCTGTCAAGATTTCCATATCGAGGCTGTTATGTTTTATTTCATTATTTTTTATGCTCAGTAATATGTTAAGGCTTACCTAGTCCCTAAGACTAGGTGCCATCACGATACCCAACGGAGGAAAATTTGGGTCGTGACATATCCGCATGTTAAAAGACAATCAACATGTTACATGACACAATAACGGTTTCTCTGTCGTTTCCACGTCCACATATCCAGGAACTGTAGACTTAATAAAAAATATTTATTCGACTAACCTGTTAGGTTGGTGATGAAGGTTGATCAAATACACCACTTGCAAGTCGATCATGAAAAAGTCTCATCCATAGCATATTAGATGACATAATCTTGGTGCATGTAAAATAGATACAAAAAAATATATTAGTACAACGAATAAAAGAAGTAAGAATTAAACATTATAGAATTTTAAGCATATCAATGTACAAAACTTAACAAAATCCACAAGAAGTGCATCTAACATAGTCAAAGAAGAGAACACAAAGAATAAGAAACAAGAGACAACACTAAAAAAAGTAAGCCTCTATAAATTTTACAAACCTTGAAGATGCATCAGTCAACTCAACCTTAATCCTATGATAATGAACGAAACCAATAGGAAATTTATAGCATCAAACTTGGTTCAAGATAGATATACAACATGCAATCTTTCTTGCTTACTGAGGCAATGTTTTGTCTTGTGGATAAAAGATAAAAGATTTTTCAGAAAGTGTCCTAATAGAGCCCTTCCTTTCTTTTGTTAGAATGTTTCTTTCTCACTGAGGAAGACCTTTATCGTTATGGTTTTCTAATTTCTAATATCTCAACATGCAATACAAATCACCAACACAAATCAGAACAACATTGGAAAATACATCTTATAGTTTAAGTGGAGTTAGACAAAACAGAAAACCTCAACTAAAATATATGAGGAACTTGTTCATTCCAAATGGACAGACCCTGAAGTTAGATCCAAACATCTCACCTAAATAAGTTTAAAAAAAACTATTCAGACACCAAGGTCTTGATTGATAAATTAATCTAAACACGGACAATTATTAAGAAGATTATCAAACGGCTAATCCAAATTACTGTCGCAATTTTTGCAATATTCAGCCGTAATTTAATACTACTTCAAGTCCTGAATTTTAAATCATACTACACTATTTAATGTGCATCTCGGGATTTTAGAAAAAGTAAAATAAAGAACAAAACAAATACAAAAATAAAGTTCCGCTGTTTTTAGTTTAGACAGTTACAGGAACATATATTAAACTTGAAACAGGTAGAGGAAAAAGACACATACGATAAACAATTAGTTAATTGGCATTTTCGGGTGGTCTAAAATTGTAAGGAACAATGGAACTTGCTATCTGTAAAACAAAATCCAACTATTACTTACCTCGTTGGTCTTTTTTATTATTATTTTTGGTTCGTATCATTGTAAGAGCTTTGACTAAGTAATTCTAAAATCTAACCTTTCAACCATTACCAATCCATATTGTGGAGAAAAAGAAGAGTAGAGATAATAAACAGATTCATTATCATTCTTCTAAATTAGAAAAAGGAGAAAATCATGAGAACTATTCTGAGAGACCTCCATAATCCTTGAAATATGAGCATGGGATAACTTTAAGCTCAAGGTCGCGCACTTGAGAGAAGGCAAACGACAATTGAGGGAACTTACCAGGCAAAAAGACTCCAAATGATCATATCTCATAAGGTTGCCAACCAGGTCATCCGGGAGATTCTTTTCATGCTCGTACTACCCGATAGTCAGTGTATCATATGAATACAAACTAAGTATTAGATATGATAGCATGGAAGAAACCTCTCAAATGAGGGAACCACATCCTCCATCAACGTTAAGATAAAGGAGGGAACAATCGACTTAAATGAAAAAGAAGAAAATACTTTTTCTCTTACAGAGTATATTGCTAATATTCACAAAGACAATGATCTATCTACAAATGAGAATAAGAAGAATTTTCTAGTCAGAAAACACGTAAATTTTTGTTCTTGATGTGTTTTCAAGAATAATAATAGTCATAACAATTTTAAACAACATTTTCACTTTCATGGACCTGTATTTCATGGCTAAAGTGAATTAATATATTTTAGATGAAAATATTTTGAAGATTCTACATCGTTTTTAACAGCTTTTTCGAATGTCTCAAGTCGATATATATGTTTACAAGATTTACGTTTCTTTATAGGTATTGTTCATGAGATTCCTTATAGTTATAGGACATTATCGCAATATAAATAGGATTAATCAGGCATATCATCAAACACCTTGAGTTGCATAGTCCAAATTTCGTTCATTCTTATTTGTTATACCTCAGATTTCCTATAAGATAGTTTAATCATGGACCAATTAGTTGGTAACTGAGAGCAAATTCATAAAAGAGACAAAATGCATGAGCAAATCAGGTACAATTACCAACATGCATGTAATAATTCCAGCAAGAAGTTATATTCAAAAGGATAGGAAAAACAAATTTTGGTTACCAAAAACAATAAAGCAAGAACATGACTGATACTCGGAGAATTGAAGAAAGAAACATTACAGGGACCGAGAGAACAAAACAATGCAAATATCATAAGATAAGAAAAGAAATATGAATTCTGGACATTGAGAACTTAATTACCGGTGAATCCTCTTTAACGCCGTCAGTGAGCTAGAGAGTACATGGCTTCAGTTTAACAGCTTTTGTTGATGTTTTTGTCCTCCCTCAGAATCTTTGTGGCTGAAGCTGCTTTCTGACAGAAACCTTCAGTATAGTAGTACTCACACACACACACAGAGATTACCTGCAGAACAAAAATACATCAACCGAAAGAGTATAAATCCCAGGAATAACATGCACCTACCTAAGTACTTAAGATTTCTTATTCTTTGGAAGCTTTAATACTTAAGATCTATAGAAAAATTAGTAATAAAACCACAAAAAGGAAGAGTAAGGCCACTGGAAGAAAAAAAGAGGCCAAACTGGCCTCCGTTAGCATTTTAAGGCACATACTTTGCTGCGCTTGGGCATAAGAAGATCACACCATAACAGATATAGAAAATTAAACAAAAAAAAAACAGAGAAGTAAACACAAGAAACAAATCTTAGAAGTAGAGTAAAAAAAGAGATACCCAAATTGAAAATTTTCGGAGAATAGCGTGGATAGATAAACAAATAAAGAATCCTATGAATGGAGATGAAAAGGAAGAAATATGTGTATCGGACATAGAAGAGAAACAATTAGAGGAATCAGTGGAAGAATAAAGAGAGTTAATTGCTCATTTTGTGACACCAATACCAATTCTTCCACCACGTGTTTGCCGGTTGGACCCCTTGGGCCCCTATGAACATTACAGCATAAGATCTTTTATCCATAAGTTTGTACCCATATTCGTCCCCCCAAACTCTCACTTGTAAAATAAAAAAATCTCACAAAAGCATATTCATTCTAGATTTTCTTAAACTGAACGGTAATTAAGTTAGATAAAGTAGTAAAGGCTCACCTGAGAATTCATTACATAAGCATCAACAACAGCATAAAGTGCAATGATACGAGTGGTTGCTGGAGTCCATAGTATCGTGTTTGACAAGTTAGAATGCTGATTTAGAAAACTGAGAAGCGCTTTAACTTAAGGCACCTTATTGCTCTTGGATCCAACTTAGCCAATAAGAACCTTAAGCTTCTCGCCCCAATTTCCTTCCGTCAGGGAGAAAATCTTTCGAGTTCTTCTTTCTTCGTCAATTCCAGCTTCATAGTTAACTCCCTTAATGAAAAGTTATGGTAGATGAAACACTTTCCGTTTCGGGTTATTTTTCGAGGTAGAAGATTCGTTTTCCAAGTCACCAAATTGTTTCCAATTATAAAAGCAATGCCCTCTTCTGATAAGCTTGGCTTTTAACAGCAGATCCTCCCTCAATCAGCAAATGTGTTGATTCAAGAAGCAGAAACTAACCCTTTCCACGGTTTATACTACTCAAGGACATGACAAGCATGTCATCGTTTGTCAATCAATCTTATTCCTAGCAAAATTTCTCAGTAGCTGCCTCTTTCCATAAGGAGTATGGCTTTATAAGTTGGCTCTCCTACAGAATTATAAATATTCTCCGAAATTATCAAATGAGCTACTTACTAATTGTTTCACCGATAACTGAGTCGGGGAGTTCTGGTGCATTTAGAGGAATTATCAGGCTTGAAAAATAACCTTTTTATGTTACGTTTTTACACCTTTTACTTGATCTTATGATAATTGTGTTGAGACAATATGGCACACTTTTGATTAACCATTTCAGAATCTTAATTACAGAAAAAAATTATAAAATACTATTTTCTTGCGTAAGTATTCTGAAAAAGACGGTGTCAAGAAATATGAAACACGAAAGTGGTTTCTGCAGTTTTGCTTCTCCTTTCACTTCTCCTATTTCTTACTCTCAGATATCCAGTAGGAGACAATAGCTCAAAAAGTCAAAATAACATTAGGACTCTTCTTTCAGAAAATTTCTATTTTACAAAATCATATCATCTAGTCAGTTCAAGATATTTCGGATTCCCCTAGTATGAGAACAAATAACTTGTTTCCTCAAAGAAAAAGATCCCATGTAGAAAATTATGACTACACTCCTTTGCCCATCCAAAGTAAAAGTACTTATAATCATGGAGCACTAAAACTCAATTTCAAAATCGTTCGCTGAAAATGGATAGTATAATCATAAAAAATTATCAGATTAACGAGTGTATTCAATAAGCAACATCATCCACCTCTTTTTAATTTCAAGCAAACCTACCAAAAATGTGCTCACATCACATTAGTATACAACATAGTCCGAAAAACATGTGAACAAAATAGTTATAAATATTAGCCCAAAATTAAATTTACAGATAGCATAAGAAACAAAACAACCCTAAATTGAAAATTCGGCATTCTAAAAGTGCAATTAATACTTACAAAGGCAGAAACTTACATTGATGAGAAGAAAATTTGCAGTAGTTACAAAGGCAGAAACTTACATTGATGAGAAGAAAACTCTAAGAATGATGTATTTTCTTTATCAATCACTTGTGATAACAACCAGACCAGTAGACAAGCAGGTGATGGTGAGGAGTAACGAGATAAGGCTGAAGTTTTTTTTAACATATCTCTGAATGTGTTTTGTGATTAAAACAGAGCAAAGGTTGAGGGTTTTCCTTTTTTAGTTGGGGGTGAGTGGGGTTGGCGGGCTGAGAGACGTGGGCTGCTAAAAATAAAGAGGGAAAAAGTAGCGCCTTAACTTTTGTTAATTACGACTGGATATTAAGCTTTTCAAGGGCTGAATAATATCCCCACGTTAATATGGAACTGAAAATTGGCAATTCACGACTGGAAATATATTGTGTCGTTATAAATACACTTATTACGACTGGATTTTTATCCTTTCGTTAAAAATTGGTCGCTGAAAGTCAAGTTTCTTGTAGTGTACCTCAAACCGGCCAGAAAACTACTCCGCAATGCTTTTCCCCCTCGAATCGGCCTCCGGTCGCTCCAAATCTAACCAAAACCGGATCATTATCATCAATATATGCTAGGGGGACGAAACGCGTTCGAAAATTATCAAAATTAAGAACAAATCCCGAAATTGGCCAAAACTGACCCTCGGGCCCACGTCTCGGAATTCAATACAAATCACAAAACTAAAGTCCTTACCCTTCCACGAGTCTACCCATATAAAATACATCAAAATCCAACCACAATTGACCCTTCAATTCCTCGATCAAAGTCTCCAAATTCCCAAGACCTAAACCCCCAATTTAGGCACTAATTTCCATAGATTTCACCCTAAATCAGTCCAATAATCACATAGAAACGAGTTTTAGCTTCAAAAATCTTACCTCCACGAAGTTCACTTGAATTCCCCCTTCAAAACCCTCTCTCAAAGCTCAATTCCGGATGCAAATATTGGTGAAACAACTCCAATTCGCGAAGGCTGGGTATTTATACTTCCTGCCCAGTGAAACAGCACCTGCGGTCATTTCTTTGCACCCACGGTCGCAGGTGCGCACCTGCGGAACCCAACTTAAATATCATTTCTCGCACCTGCGGCTAAATTCCCGCATATACGGCTTCGCAAATGCGGTCAAAATCTCGCACATGTGGTCTTCTTCAACCTAGAAATTTTCCGCACCTACGCCCCTCATCTGCACATGCGGCCATCGCACCTGCGGCTTCCCTTCAACAGGTGGGGCCACACCAGAAGGGAAGCACTAGCAGCATTTCTGCTGCATTTTTTCAACTTCCAACTCTCCGATGGCTATCTAAAATCAACCCGAGCGCCTCGGGACCCCAACCAAAAACACAAATAATTCATAAATGATCACCCAAACTTAGTCGAACCTTGGGAACACCCAAAATAACATCGTAACGCCGATTTAACTCATGATTCAAGCCTAAGAATCTTCAAACTTCTGAAAATCATCTACAATGCCGAAACTAACCGAAACACGTCTGAATGACCTGAAATTTTGCACACGTTCAAAATGACACCACGGACCTATTCACACTTTCGGGATTCCATTACGACCCCGATAGCTAATTTTGCACTGCCTACCGGAAATCGCCAAAAACTCACTTTCGCCAATTCAAACCTAATTCTACTCCGGGCATCAAAACCACATTCCGAACACACTTCTAAGTCCCAAATCACCTAACGAAGCTATCCAATCCATAATATCCACATTACGAGGTAGTTTACCTAATAATCAACTCCTGGTTGACTTTGCTAACCATTAAGCCAGTTTAAGAGACTAAGAGTCTCAATACTCACCACGACCACTCCGACCCTGAATCAACCGACCCCAACACATCATAAACAGGTTAAGCAATGCATGACAAAGGAGAAACAGGAATAACGGGGCTAATCTCAGGGAACGACCAGCCAGGTCGTTACATTCTCCCCCTCTTAAACAAACGTTCATCCTCGAACGGGTCTGGAAACATACCTGGAGTCTCAAACAAGTGCGGATATCTACTCCGCATCTCCCGCTTGGTCTCCCAGGTGGCCTCCTCTGCCAGTTGTCATCTCCACTGGACCTTCACTGAAGTTATATCCTTAGATCTCAACCTTCATACCTGACGACCGAAAATAGCCACTAGCTCCACCTCATAAGACATATCACCCTCAAGCTGAACTGTGTTGAAGTCTAAAACATGAGACGGGTCACCAACATACTTTCGGAACATGGAAACATGTAATACCGGATGAATACACGATAAGCTAGGAGGCAAGGCAAGTCTATAAGCCACCTCTCCAACCCTCCGAAGCACCTCAAAAGGCCCAATGAATCAGGGACTCAATTATCCCCTCTTCTCGAATCGCATAACACCCTTCATGGGTGACACCTTCAGTAGTACCTTCTCTCCAACCATGAAAGACACATCCCGACCTTCCGGTTCGTATAACTCTTCTTCCTAGACTGCACTGTGCGAAGCCGCTCCTAAATCAACTTCACCTTATCCAACGCATCCTGAACCAAGTCTGTGCCCAATAGCCTAACCTCACCCGACTCAAACCAACCAACCGGAGATCTACACCTCCTACAATATAAAGCCTCATACAGAGCCATCTGGATACTCGACTGATAACTACTATTATATGCAAAATCTGCGAGTGGAAAAAACTGGTCCCATGAACCCCCAAAATCAATGACACAATCACGCAACATGTCCTCCAGAATCTGAATAGTACGCTCTGACTACCCGTCGGTTTGAGGATGGAATGTTGTGCTCAAATCCACCTGAGTACCCAACTCTCTCTGCACGACCCTCCAAAACTGAGTACCTCTGTCAGAAATGATAGAAACTGGAACCCCATGCAATCGAACACTCTCCCTGATATAAATCTCAACTAACCGCTCTGAAGAATAGGTAGTACTAACAGGAATGAAGTGCGCATACTTGGTCAGCCAATCCACAATAACCCATATAGCATCAAACCTCCTCGAAGTCCGTGGGAGCCCAACTACAAAGTCCATGGTGATCCGCTCCCACTTTCACATTGTATCCAAGCTCTGATGCAATCCCCCTGGTCTCTGGTGCTCATACTTCACCTGCTGACAGTTGAGACACCAAGCCACAAACTCAACAATATCCCTCTTCATCCGCCTCCACCAATAATGATGTCTCAGATCCTGGAACATCTTCGCGGCACCCGGATGGATGGAATACCGCGAGCTGTGGGCCTCGGCTAGAATCAACTCTCGAAGCCCATCCATATTGGGCACACAAATCCGACCATGCATCCTCATAACCCCATCATCACCAATAACTACATCCCTGGCATCACCTCGATGGACCCTATCCTTAAGAACGATCAAGTGTGGGTCATCATACCGGCATGCTCTAATCTAGTCATAAAGAGAAGTCTTGGAGGCTACACGAGCTAACACCCGACGGGGTGTCGCGCCCCCTTTTTCCTTGTAGAGATCGGGTTTGTGACATTCTGACAACTTTTTTAAAGGAAGAGGGTTATTAAAAGAGAAGAGTCTCCACCTAACGATTTTTTAAGGTGTGTTAGGGCACCTAGAGTAATTAACTCATGAAACTAGTTTGCATCACCAGAGATCGGGTAAGGGCTTGAAATTATCCTGAGGGGAAGGTATTAGGCACCCATCAAGATCCACAAATGTGGTTTCGGGCCAAATAGTTTTCGTGAATTCGTACAATTAACAAATAACAGGTAAAGGGGCTCAAGTAAGAGGGGATTTCAAACAAGTGTTCAAGTTATTGAATTTTTGAAAGGAAAAAAACTAATATAATATTTAAAGGAGGGATATCCTAGGTTTAACATAATATGGATCACATCAATGCAATACCCGATAGACACTCCTCAAAGAGGGGATACACGTGGTATTAGCGCACCGGACATCATATCCATATTCTACCCTTTCCCGCCCGTAAAGGTGATTAAAGTGTGTGTTTGGTCACAAGATCTATTGCGTGTTATTATCCGTCCCATCCTATCAGTCCCGGAAGAGGCTAGAAATACTATCCTAAAAGGAAGTACGAGGCTGACCCCTAGGTTTAAAGGACAAGATTCTAAGCGACAAACAACGACAACTAAGACTGCAGATAAGGGGAAAACAAATAAGAGCAGATACGAGGCCCAAGTATTCCTCCACAGATTATGCACATAATTAGCACGACTCAAACATAAGTAAGGCCTTATTAACTTCAGAATCCTAAGGCATGATATCTAGGCTAGAATGCAATAGTGAGGCAGCTTTATTACTGAATTCAGAGAAGGAATTTTATCAGTTTCTTACTTATTGATTTTTAATCTTTTAATAGTCAAGCAGCATGTATAAAGGAGTATACTTTCAGTTTTTTAACAAGTTTAGCACCTAAGGCTTGCCTAGGCGTACCAATTACTACAGAAAGTTGTTCAAGTCGTACTGCTCTAAATGTCCAGATTTTAGGAAATAGTTACTGAACGTGGATGAGTCTGTTTTATCCATAATCAGGCTAGGGGTGCTTAAACGAATACAAATGCAATCCTAAGAAGCATGATATCAAATGCAAAGAAAATGCAGAATGATGCAAGACCTAAACATGATATTCTTAATGCATGAGTGTTTCAGTGTCAGAGCGTGTTTAGAAAAAATGTAGAAGGACTTATTTATTACGCATTTGTCTTACAGCAGAACATCGCAGTTTCACAAAAAACACTTGTTTATTAGTTTGTTAAGCCTAATACATGATTCTTAGGTGTACATGGCAGCGTATAAAGTAATGCAAAGTACATATTCTAACACGGGATTTTTCCTAAATGACATGAGGATGAACATGCTGAAACGGTATCCACAGAACCCAAGGAATATGATTTCTCATGCAAGATCAATAGTTGTTGGGTTAATATTATTACTTAGCCTAGAAACATGATTTCTAAGTGGTGATCATGGCCGAATAAGATGCTGAAGCAGTAAACCTAAGAACATGATATCTATGGCATGCTTTGGAATGCATTGAGCCCTAAGCATGGATTCTGATGCACACATAGGAAATAGAAACCTAAGGCATGGTTGCTACCCATTAGTAGAGCTAACCTATGTAACTACCCTCCCCTTTTCACTATCCATCCCCAAATATTCGTTTACAAATTATTACAGGCCAGGAATTATGAATTACATAACCAAAGAAAAATAAGAAGTTACTTCTATAAGGAGCCTTCACTTAGGCCCAGATCCTCCAAACCTCAATGCCTTTAGTGTTTCATAGCCTTTCATATTCCGGGTGTGTCAAAGTTCCCTAAGGACCTCAGGGGCTCCCGGGTAGTGCTCACACCTAGACATAGTAACCAAGAGTTAAACATGTGCAGTGTGGAAATACCAGCCTCAGAGAGTCAAAGTTCAGAGGGAACTCAAGAAGTTCCCAAAGTAGTGCTCACACTGAGGGGGTGGTGTTGATACCCAATTTTTCCTCAAAATATTTTTAAACCTATATATAAGCTTTCAAAATTACTCTGTGCAATAATGAATATTTTTCCTAATTTTCCATATTTTTATCTGAATCATTTCCCTATTTATTTAATATTTTATATCTAAATAATTCATAAATTGTGCTTTAAATAATCTCAAAATATTTTCCAATTCAGTATGTCATTTATAATCACTTTTTATTTGTTAAAATTCAATTATTTCATAAATTGTCTAATTGAGACTTATTTAATTGCAATTACAATTATTTTGCAATTATGGACTAATTAGACTTTTTATACCTTTAAAATTCGAATTTTATGTTTCTTACATTTTTAATATTGTCTAATTATTGTAATTGGATTTATTTGAACTTAATTTCATTTTTTATACAATTATTAATTATCTTTTATTAATTAATCATCCTATTTTATTGGGTATTTAACATTTAGCCACTCTTATTTAAAACTTAGCCTAAAATTAAACCCAAATCCCAGCCCAATTGCACCAACCCACTATCCAGGCCCAAACCTTTACCTGCCCGACCCAACTCATCAGCCAATGCTCTTTGTTGATCATTTTTTATCAACGGTCCAGAATCCACCTACCATAATTAAGCCCCTACCAACCCCCCCCCCCGTCTCTCATTTTCCAAGACTACACTCTCTCTCTTCTCATCTCTTCTGCTCCCTCATCTCTCTAGAGCCTTCTGGGCACTTCATCTTCTCCGATGGATTCCACCGCCTCTCCGGCCACCTCCAGCCTTTCCCCTTTCGATCACCAGCCACCACGACACCCCGTCTCTCCGACTCTCTTCATCTCTGAGGACCTTTAAAGACTTCAACCATGCCAGACAGCCATGGAAGTTCCTTTATGGGTTGTTTCCGGCCTGTCTCCGGCGAGGTTCGATGCAATGGTGCCATAGCCACCACCATCTCTAAGTTCTATAGCAGGTTCTCCGATTTTCTCCAGGTTCTCTTGAAACCCTAATTTTTTGCCTAAAACCTCTTAAATCTTGTGTTTTCTTAACGATTCCTACCTATTTATTTATGTTCTACTTTACTATCAATTGAATCTTTGAGATTCAACAGCTTTTAAATGTTTTACTTCCCTTTTAAAATTAGGGTTTCTCATAATCTTGTAGGCTTGTTTAAAGCCGAGCTTTTCTTGGTGTATTGAGTCGATTCTTTGCATATTGTGACTGATTCTATGGTCGCTACTATCTTTTATCTCATTTGTGTTAAAAACCCTAAACTTCTATGTATGGTTCTGTACTAGCATGACTGTTCGTCTCTCTTTGCCTAAATCTCTATGATTACCTTACCTTGAATATGTTCTATTGAGTTTCTTAGCCTAGGTTATGCTTGTGACTACCTAGTTTTTTCAGACTTGCATCTTTTCTAGCATTTGTTCAGTATGCTTGTTTACTATGCCAGAACATTCCTGTCTATTTATGTGATTGTGGCTCTTATGTAATCGACCCTGGATTCAATACTTAGGGGGGTTGATTGACAAATTTTATTTTTAACACCCTAAGCTTTTAATCGAATTGATTGATTCGTCTGTGATGATTTATTCTTACTGGCTATTTCCTTAGTTAGAATATTTTGAACCTAGCCTTAATTGACTACCCTATACTTAGTGAACTCTGATTCCTTCATTACTGATCATGTACTGATTGTTATTACCTTATATGTCACTGGTTTTACCGTTTGAATTTGAATCCCTTAACTTAAGGGATTACTTGTCTTAATGGCCTACTGATTGATATGAGTTCCTTAATTAACATGCTACTCTGATCCTTTCCTTATTTAATTTGGTACAGCCTTCTATTTACCTTATATGCTATGTGTTCTTTACCATTTTTAGAGTTTTGAATCTCACGATTCAAGGGAGCTGTGTATTCTTTCTCACTGATTGATTCTACCTTCTCTTATTTGTGATTCTTACCTTATGTGATCACCTATTTTCAACTATAAGTACTCTTGCTCCTTCATTGAACAAACATCAGGCGAACATCAATCTAAACTCTCTCTATACTACTCTTTCTTCTGTTCTTTCTCTTGTTCTCTTGTCTTTGTTTGCTGCTCTTTACTCCTACTTATTATTAGCCAGCTGTTAAGCCAAGGCTAATACTGTGCTATCACTTTTCTCTCTTCTGCTTGCTCTTTGCTCTCATCACTGGTATGTTCTAGTTTAAGATTGCAGCATCCTAAACAATATGTTTCACTTTTGGTTGAGGTTCTTATTGTTTCCTTTATGCTTTTACTTGTGGTTCTATTGCCTACTATGTAACTAGCATGTCTACTCCTTTTCTATGATCTCTCTTCTTCTTCTAGCTTAGCATGACTCCTGTTCTGTTCTCTGTGGTTCATTATGTCCTATGTAACTCTTGACTATGTGGTTACTCTCTTCTCTTTGCATATCCAGCATCCTTTGATGTTATTTTCTTAGCAATCGTCTGACTTCTAATGCTTGGGTATTCCCAGACTTGTATCCCTACCTATAATATGTGATGAATCTGTAACTTTGTTCTAAGGACTAATTATGGGCAGAATTACTGCTACCTTTATTTGTCCCCAACCCCTTGTCCCCTGTTTGTGATTGTTTTCTAGAACTCTGCTGAGTTATGACTATCTGCTGCTGTTTCTTTTCAAAACTGGTTTTCATAAAAGATTTTATGTTATCCTCTGAAACTATGTGATTTCAAAAATCCCTTTCAAACTCAACTCTTTTAAGATATGAAGCACTTCACACTATTCTTAGACCTTTAGGTTCCACCCCCCTCAGTGCGAGCATTGCTTAGGGACCTTGAGTTCCCTCTGAACTTTGACACACTGAGGCAGGGTATTCTACACTACACTTGGTCAATCATTGGCATTGCTGGTTGCTGGTATTGGCCAGGGTCTTCCCCAAGGCCTTTGGGAGCTTTGTCGCACCCAGGTTGAGTAAGGCTGTGAAACTTGAAAGGGGTAAGGCTGGAAGATTGGGCCTATTTGAAGGCTCCCTATAGAGTAGCTTCTTGTTTTCCTTTGCAATTACTGTAATTCATTAGATATGGCCTGTAATAATTTGTAAAGAAATAATTGGGGTTGTATAGTGAAATGGGGAGGGGGTTATGCATGCTTAGTTAAGTGATGGGTAGAAAACATGACTTTAGGATTTATTTCCATATATGTGCATTAGCTATCCTGCTTAGGACATGCATAACATACATCCTGAATCCTGTTCAGTTTCTTCATATCAACATATTTATGTCATCTTATTGTTCACAGTTAATAACTATAATCGAGTAATAAAAGCTGTTATAATGTATTGTTCATGCATTTATAACCATGCCATATAGGAGCCATGCTTTAGGATAACACTTTGTGCATTAGATATCCTGCCCCTTAGGACCTTTTATTCGTCAGAATTTGAACGCTTAGTCATAATAACCTCACCAAAATATGGTCAAAACGGTTTCAGCAAATGTATCATTACTTATGTCCCTTAAAATCAGATCTGAATATGCATGCTCGCCCTTTAGGCAATATATACGACGCCTAGGCAAACTTTAGGCATAATGCGTAATTAAAATCGAATCAACTATGTTGGGAGTAGTCTGCCTCTTTGAAATTTCCCAAACTCTGATCCTGCTTTCCGGGGATCCACTCTATTTTTACTAAACCCCTATGCTGCTTTTATAACAATTTTGAAATTGTGCGCTTTCTTACTTCTTATTACTGGTGGCAAGATTTTGACCTCTATCTTATTTAAACCATTAAGCTTTAAAGTTACTTCATTATATAAAGATGTTCTATTTCTGAATACCTGCTAAACTATTATTTTCTAAAACTGATTTAATCAAGTCCTGTCGACTACTGGATCCTTATATCTCTTTTGAATTATTAAATTTCAAATAAAAGCACTCCCGCTCAACTTATTGATTTTTCTGAAAGCTATCTAAATTGTTGGGTATTCCTAAATCCTAACGTTGTTTGAAACACTGTATTCCTGAAATTGCTTTTTTAAATCCCTCAACCTTAGTCAAACTTTTCTGCCTTCATCCGGGTTTCAACTCAATCTATTGTTTTACTAAAAATTCCTGTTTTCGAACTCTCCTCTTAAGACTTTAATTGTGTATGAGACGTGCTACCTGCGTGTCTATTTGTGGAGGGGTATATGAGCCTTTACTTGTCTTTATATGTTCCCTTATATGTGTTGTCCTACTTGTTTTGTTTGTCGTCTAGTATTTTATCCTTTACACCTAATGGTTCAGCCTAGTCCCCGCCTTTGTAGGAATAGTAGTCCTAACTACCCTCTAGGACATACAGGATTGGACGGGTAATAACACGCAATAAGCATTCGTGACCAACGCATGCGCTTTAAATAACCTTTACGGGGTGGGAAGGGTAGAATACGGATATGATGACCGGTGGGCTAATACCACGTGTAGCCGCCTCCTCGAGGTGTGACATACCGGGTATTGCATTAAAGTGATCCGTATTACTTTAAACCTAGGACAATTCTTTTCAAATGTTTATGATATTCCAAAACCTTTAAAGATTTTCATATTTGTTTAAAATCCCCTCTTATGTGAACCTTATTTGTTACTTGCTCACCGTCCAAATTCACAAAACTTATTGGCTGGGACCCACAGTTGTGGATCTTGAGGGGGTGCCTAAAAACTTCCCCTTGGGATAATTTCAAGCCCTTATCCAATCTCTGGTAACGCGAACTAGTTCATGAGTTATCAACTCTAGGTGCCCTAACGCACCATAAAAATTGTTAGGTGGTGACTCTTCCTTAAACCTCTTCCTTTAAGGAGTTGTCCAGAATGTCATAAACCCGATCTCTTCGTACCTAACCCGTGCGATAGGAAAAAAGGGGCGCGACAGCATGGTGACTCTGCTGGGGATGTTCCCTAGGCTTATACCATTACAATTCGCTTTGTAAATTTGGACCTTTTGCATTTAAATGCTTATGCCTTTTCCTATTCCCCGTTATATGCCGTTCATTGTTTATTTTTACAGGTATTTATTTCACCTGAACGTAACTGACATATCTTCATGTTTTCTTTGTAACCGCTTTTCATTATAACTGTTGTATTTCCTTTCTTTACTGTTTTCCTCAACGTGAAAATACATGCTTATCTATTTTAATGCTTATTACTACATATCATGCTCTGCATTCATATTCCACTCGTGCCAAACAAATCCTATAGCAACGCTTACAATGAGTGGTTGTGCTATTCCAATATTACTACCCCTAAATTCGGAAAGGCGTATTTGCGGTAAAATTAGTCGATCAGCGGTGCAGTCGACAGTTCCGTGCCTTCCCCCTTGAGTTGTCCGCTCAAGAGTACCAGTCTAAAACCCCAATAGGAACCTTACTCTATTGTATGTTGCATTCATCATGGTCAAACCTAGCCAGGCTAACGNTTCTATGCATTTATTTGGAGAACTTAAATGCTCATTGCTAATTATTGATATTAAATAGTCGAGTCCGGTGGGGGTAAGGACCTAACCTGTTTATTTTGCAGAGATGAGGCACGAGGTCCCCAGATTCGGCATGGTCACCAACATCCACCCAAAACTTCTAAATTGATGGGAAGACTTGCATTCAAGCGACAAAACAGCAGTCAGAAAACACCTGGGAAACTTTCCCTATCTCTTGGACATTCAACATAATAACATGATGATAGAGGCTTCCACCTTATTCTGGGATTGTGATCGATCAGTTTTCCGATTTGGGAACAATGAGATGACACCACTGCTGGAGGAGAGAGGGGGTCTAGCCGGTTTGCCTTGGGAGTCTCAAGGGTTATTGATGCCTGAAAATCAAACTAGCCGGGGTTTTCTCAAAATGATGGGACTCAAGAAGAATCCGGATTTAGTCTGCTTGGAAGACTCGTACATCCCTTTTGACTATTTGTACGAGAGGTATGGCCGTAGTCAGTCTTACTGCACATATCAGGAAGAGTTCGCCCTCACCTCTCTAGGACACATTCACCGCCCTGTATTCGTCTTTATATTCTATTTTTTTGGGATTGATGGTCTTTCCGACAAAGAAGGGGAGAATCCACACCAGATTGGCTATGGTTACCAAGACTCTGATGGAAGGGATCGACGGACAAGATTTCAGCATTGTACCCATGATTGTTGCTGACATATACCGAGCTTTGGAGAACTGTCAACGAGGAGCGAAACATTTTGAGGGTTGCAACCTGCTACTTCAGCTTTGGCTCACCGAGCATTTGCAAAGGGGTGACTACCGTCAAGACATACATAGGAGAATTTGGGATGATCATATTGCTTTCCATCACCCAAAGCGTATGAACTACATCCCCGACATGTTTTCATAGCCAGAAAATGACAAGGGATGGGTTGAGTTATTGGGAGATCTAACCGAGGATCAAATCCAATGGATGTTTGAGTGGTTCCCGACCAACGAATTCATCATTCGGACTAGAGACACCCCATTCCTAATATGTATTGGTCTTAAAGGGACATACCCTTACGTCCCGATTCGCGTCATGAGGCAGGCAGGGAGGAAACAAGTCGTTCCAAGGGTCGAGAAAATGAGTCATCTCAGGGCGGACTTCCAATATGACGATAGCTGTCACAAATGTCAAGCTCAGAAATTGTGGCACTGCAGGATCCGGTTGGAGAAGGATACTATCGAGCCTGACAAGTATCACGCTAGTTGCTCTCCTTACTATCTGGGATGGTTGGAAGATAACTGGGGAGGAAATATTGAGCCATGTTTCGCTCAAGGACATAGGGTCATAGACGAGAAAGCCGAGGCAACAACTAGGTTCAACCAGCTGCGCAAAAGGCTCCGTGACTGTGAAGAAGATCATCACAAAATCCACATAGCCAACAAAAAGCTGATCGAGGAATGGAAGGACATGGCTATCAATTCCACCCATAGGCTAGCACATTTGGAACAAGGCATCGTTGACTTGGAGGAAAAGTTCCTTAGGAGGATCGAGACTTGTCAAAAGACCGAGGGAACTGAAGTAGGAATTCTAGCCAAGACCTACTTGCTGCTGGGACTCCGCGTGATGGGAATGTTAATCAAAGCAAGTAGAGGTGCCAAGTCTGGGGAAGGTCCTTCTGAGACCAAATAGATAGGATTTGTCTTTACTTTGCTTTTGATGTAATAAGTCCATTGGCCACTAATGAAATTTTGAATTTTTCGTATTTTTAGAGTCAAGTTGGATTTGTCTATTTTATCATCAATAAAATGAGGCATTTAGTATTTAAGTTCTCCAAGTTAATTTGTCGCTAGGCCTACCTCAGGCATAAAGAGGTTCCCCAACTTAGGATGCGTTTTACATTTTTGCATTACGTGTTTAAATTACTGCAATATTCTTTATATCTTCACTAACTTCACTACCTTTTGTTAGTTATTCCCCTTCCCCAAAGGTTAGTTCGTACACTCTGGCATTAACAGCTTATTGCACCAGATCAAAGGGCCCTCCTCCTACTTCTCCTCCCAGTCCTCCCAAAGGGAAAGGCAAGGGTAAAACTAAGATGGCAGATGCAAGAGGTACTAGAAAAGACAACATGGATGAACAGGTTGAGATCACTGATGGTCAGGGTATTCAGGTTCTGCACGAGGGTATGTCTCCACTAGAGAAGAAGCTGCTGAAGTTCCAAGAGGAACTTGATCTAGTCAAGACTTTGGCCCACCTATCATTCTCCCTTAACGTTCCAGACGTTCATTTCCCAAATACTCTGAACCCCACTTTACCCCCAAACATCCCAAAACAGCCCAATCACCCCAAAGATCCTGTTCCACTAGCACCACGCAACACATGTCACTACAACACTCCACCTCCCCAAGATCATATGAGAGACCACTTCCAGGCTTATGACAACCCCATTTATGTGGAAACCGTAGCTCATTCTGCACCGCATACCTATGAGTCTGATGAGAAGGACAAGCTCATCAGCAATCTGGCCGAGGAACTCAAGAAATTGACCAACCGAGTTCAGGGCGTCGAAGGAGTTAAAGGGGTTGAGGGATTGAATTATGAGGACCTTTGCATACAGCCTAATGTTGAACTTCCCGAGGGGTACAAACCTCCTAAGTTCGAGATGTTTGATGGTACTGGTGACCCAAGAGTCCATCTGAGGACTTACTGCGACAAATTGGTCGGCGTGGGAAAAGATGAAAGGATTCGCATGAAACTCTTCATGAGGAGTTTGAAAGGTGATGCACTATCCTGGTACATCAATCAGGATCCAAAGAAATGGATCAATTGGGTGAATATGGCTACAGACTTCATGGATAGATTCAGATTCAATATGGAGAATGCACCAGATGTGTTCTGCATCCAGAACTTGAAGAAGAAACCAACTGAGACGTTTCGCGAGTATGCTACTCGTTGGAGGTCAGAGGCTGCTAAGGTCAGGCCAGCCTTGGAAGAAGAGCAAATGAAGAAATTCTTCGTGCGCGCTCAGGATCCTCAGTACTATGAGCGGCTGATGATGGTCGAAGGGCACAAGTTTTCTGATATCATCAAATTGGGAGAGCGAATCGAGGAAGGCATCAAAAAAGGTATGGTTACTAACTTTGAAGCCTTACAGGCTACCAACAAAGCTCTACAATCCGGTGTTGTGTCCAAGAAAAGGGATGTAGGAGTCGTGATGGTGGCACAGCAAGCCAAGTCCCCTCCCAAATATCAAGTATACCCCGCTCCTTCCTTCACATACCAACCAGCTTCAAGTTACCAAGCACCTTCACCTCAATACCAGACACCCTCACCCACCTACCAAACTCCACCATCCACATATCAGTCTACCTCGCCCAGATACTCACAACCAGCTCCCGTCTATAATGCCTACAACTCCCAACCTTCTCACTATCAATCACCCCCTAATTGCCAAAACTTCCCGAGACCTTGCCCAAATTTCGACCGTCGTCCACCAAAATAGTATACTGCCATAGCTAAACCCATTGACCAATTATATGAAAAGCTTAAAGCCACCGGTTATGTCACACCCATCCCCGCTGTCATCCCCGAGAACCCATCTCAGTGGGTCAACCCAAACAAAGCATGTGCTTACCACCATGGTATGAAAGGGCACACCATCGAGGAATGTCGTTCCTTGAAAGACAAGATACAAACCCTCATAGATAACAAGATCATTGTAGCCAAGGATCCTGCTCCTAATGTTCTCAATAATCCGCTGCCTGACCATAAAGGCGGTGTCCACATGATTGAGGTTGAAGATGATTGGGACCCTGAGGGATCAATTGGGCTAATTGTCGAGGGTGATCCGAAGAAGCCTGTGATTACTCTTAATCCGATCGTGGTCTAGATGCAGCCGTCTGAGGAAGTTAAGGTAAACATGTCCATTTCACTTGAGTTTGAATCAAGGCCACCCGCCGAGGGAAAAGCCCCAGGGCCGATCGAAGACGAGTTTGTGCGACCGCTCGAAGTTGCAATCCGGCCATCTATAACATATACTACGGCAGGAATAAGAATGACCACACCTATTCCAGTGGGACTATACCGTTGAAGCAAGGAGGAAAGGTAAAGGCAAGTCTGAAGAAGCCATCGCCGCGTAGGGTATGACAAGAACTGGCAGAGTTTATACCCCTGAGCATTTGGCCGAGTCTAGCAAGCAGGCCAACAATACTCCCCCCATCATTGAAACAGGTTATAATGATCAGTGGAGAAAGATACAAGCTAAGGAATACTCAGTCCTCGACCAGTTAAACGAAACGCCATCTCAGATATCCATCCTCTCCCTTTTACAAAACTCTGAAACTCAATGGAGTGCTTTGCTAAGGGTGCTGAGTGAAGCATACGTGCCAGACAATATCACTAGTGTGGAAATGGCCAATATGGTGGGCCAGATATTGGAGAGTCACAAGATCACATTCCATGAAGATGAGCTACCGCCCGAGGGGCTAGGGCATAATAGAGCACTACACATCACCGTACAATGTGAGGATCATTTCATCACAAGGATCCTAATTGATGGGGGTTCCAGTCTCAACATATGTCCGCTGGTCACACTCAAGATATTGGGCAAGAGTCTACATGAGATAAAGGAAGGAGAGATCAATGTAAAGGCCTTCGACAGTTCGCAAAGGTCCACCATGGGAGAAATTACCTTATGCTTACAGATGGGACCAACTTGGTTCGATGTAGATTTCCAAGTGATAAATGTGCTTGCCTCTTACAACTTACTATTGGGACGACCTTGGATCCACGCGGCTGGGGCCGTGGCATCCACCCTACATCAA
Organism: Nicotiana undulata; assembly: GCA_005239495.1. Classification (NCBI taxonomy): domain Eukaryota; kingdom Viridiplantae; phylum Streptophyta; class Magnoliopsida; order Solanales; family Solanaceae; genus Nicotiana; species Nicotiana undulata. Next base: position 10,791 of record ML290955.1, on the reverse strand, counting down.
GCTGTGAAGTTTGAATGGAACCATCAAGAGGTAATCATTCATGGCGATGGTAGAAACTATATCTACGGTCTCCAGACCTTTTCGGTCATCAATGGAAGGAGGAAGTTGGGCGGAGAAATCTATCATAACATAGATCGTGTTAACGCTATTGACAAATACAAGTGGTGGGGAAGTAAGACCGAAAGCATATTGAACTGGCAAGGGTACGAGCCGGGTAAAGGGCTCGGTAAGCATCTTCAAGGAATAACAAAGCCAATAACACTCAAGAAGCACGGTATCTTGATGAACCGATGACTGGGACCTGCAACGAGGCAACGCAACAAATGGATTCCGAGTTAGACGAGGATGATATACCTGAGGATATTATTAAAGAAGTTGAGAAATTTGAGAATAGACCTAAGTCTAACTTGGACGAGACTGAGGTCGTCAACCTGGGAAACGCAGAGAACATCAAAGAAACACGTATCAGCATCCATCTGTCACCGTCAGAAAAGGAGGAATATACGGAATTTTTAAGGGATTATGAGGACATATTCGCCTGGTCATATGATGACATGACTGGCCTCAGTACATCTATCGTGGCCCACAAGCTGCCAACCAATCCAACATGCCCACCAGTGAAGCAAAAGCTCAGGAAGTTCAAACCAGACATGAGCTTGAAAATCAAAGAAGAGCTCCCCAAGCAGATAAACGTCGGGGTCCTCCGAGTGGTCGAATATCCTACATGGTTAGCTAACATTGTGCCGGTACCAAAGAAAGACGGGAAGGTCAGAGTCTGCATCGACTACCAGGATCTCAACCGGGCCAGTTCGAAAGACGACTTCCCCCTGCCGAACATACACATCCTAATTGACAACTGTGCTAAGCACGAGCTGCAGTCCTTTGTAGATTGTTTTGCTGGTTACCATCAGATTTGGATGGACGAGGAAGATGCTGGGAAAACGGCATTCATTACGCCGTGGGGAGTGTATTGCTACAAAATGATGCCATTCGGTCTGAAGAATGCAGGGGCCACCTACCTGAGGGCCATGACTACTATATTCCATGACATGATTCACAAAGAAATTGAGGTGTATGTGGACGACGTCATTATTAAATCAAATAAAGCTGCTGATCACATGGAAGATTTGAGAAAGTTCTTCAACAGGTTAAGGAAATACAATCTGAAACTTAACCCTGCAAAGTGTGCGTTCGGGGTTCCCGCTGGCAAGCTGCTAGGGTTCATCGTTAGTCGTCGAGGAATAGAGCTAGATCCATCAAAGGTCAAAGCCATTCAGAAATTGCCACCACTGAAGAACAAAAAGGATGTTATGAGCTTTCTGGGAAGGCTCAATTATATCAACTGGTTCATAGCCCAGTCTACCGTCATTTGTGAACAAATTTTCCAAATACTGAGAAAGGATGCTATCGCCAAATGGACTGAGGATTGTCAAAAACCCTTGACATAATCAAAGAGTACCTCTCAACACCACCAGTCTTGGTACCCCCAGAGTCGGGCAAACCCCTATTACTCTACCTGTCCGTATTAGATGGAGCTTTCGGTTGTGTTCTCGGGCAACATGACGAAACAGGGATGAAAGAGCAAGCAATTTACTACCTCAGCAAGAAGTTTACTTCGTATGAGGCCCGGTATTCTCTATTAGAACGCACCTGTTGTGCTTTGACTTGGGTCGCACAGAAGCTGAGGCATTATTTCTGAGCCTACACAACGTACCTCATATCGAGGATGGATCCGTTAAAGTACATCTTTCACAAGCCCATGCCCACTGGCAAGCTAGCTAAATGGCAGATCCTGTTAAGTGAGTTCGACATCATTTACGTAACTCAGAAGGCAGTCAAGGGACAAACATTAGCCGATCATCTTGCTGAGAATCATGTGGACGAAGAATACGAACCTTTGAAAACGTATTTCCCCGATGAGGAAGTATCATTCGTAGGAGAGGACATTGCAGAATCCTACGTCGGTTGGAGGATGTTCTTTGATGGGGCCACAAATTTAAAAGGTGTGGGTATTGGAGCAGTCTTAATTTCAGAAACTGATCAGCATTACCCGGTATCCGCCAAACCCAGATTCCCCTGCACTAATAACATGGATGAATATGAGGCCTGCATCCTTGGGATCAACTTGGGCATTGACATGAATGTTCAGGAATTATTAGTGATCGGTGATTCCGACTTATTGATACACCAAGTCCAGGGGGAATGGGCGACCAAGAATTCCAAGATAGTTCCATACCTACATCGTGTGCAGGAATTGAGAAGGAGGTTCACGAAGATTGAATTCCGGCACGTTCCCAGAATCCAGAATGAGTTCGCCGACGCACTGGCCACCTTGTCATCTATGATCCAGCATCGAGATAAGAACTTCATTGATCCTATCCCGGTGGGAATTCACAATCAGTCAGCCTACTGTGCCCACGTTGAAGAAGAAGCAGATGGAAAGCCTTGGTTTCATGACATTAAGGAGTACTTGGCAGAGGGAGAGTATCCAGAACTTGAAAACGCTACTCAAAAGCGCACTCTTCGAAGGTTATCAAACAACTTCTTTCATAGCGGAGGAATCCTATATAGGAGGACTCCCGTTCTGGGTTTACTAAGATGTGTCAAGGCAAAGGAAGCGACGAAGCTGTTGGAGGAAATACATACTGGTACATGCGATCCTCATATGAACGGGTTTGTTCTAGCAAAGAAGATACTCCGGGCTGGTTATTTCTGGATAACCATGGAAACAGACTGCATCCAGTATGTCCGCAAATGCCATCGATGTCAAATACATAGGGATATGATAAAGGTACCTCCCAGTGAGCTTGATGCAACAAGCTCACCCTGGTCGTTCGTCGCTTGGGGCATGGATGTCATTGGACCAATTGAGCTTGCCTCCTCCAACGGCCATAGGTTCATTCTGGTGCCATTGACTATTTCACCAAATGGGTCGAAGCAGCATCTTACAAAGTAGTTACTAAGAAAGTCATGGCCGATTTTGTCCGCGACCGCATTGTTTTCCGGTTTGGAGTCCCAGAGTCAATCATCACCGATAATGGTTCCAACCTCAACAGTGATTTGATGAGAGTAATGTGTGAAACTCTCAAGATCAAGCACACAAATGAATGGAGCCGTTGAGGCTGCCAACAAGAACATCAAGAAGATACTGAGAAAAATGATAGAGAAGCACAAGCAGTGGCATGAGAAGCTGTCATTCGCTCTGTTGGGGTATCGCACCATGGTTCGCACATCAACCGGGGCAACTCCTTACATTTTGTTATACAATACGGAAGCCGTCATTCCTGCTGAAGTCGAAATTCCATCTTTAAGAATTATACAAGAAGCCAAGCTCAGCGACGCCGAATGGGAAAGAAGCCGCTATGAGCAATTGGCCCTCATAGACGGAAAGAGAATGAACGCGGTTTGTCATGGCCAGCTATATTAGAATAGAATGACTTGAGCCTTCAACAAGAAAGTCAAACCAAGACAATTCACAACAGGGCGGCTGGTGTTAAAGAAAATCTTTCCTCATCAAGACGAAGCAAAAGGGAAATTCTCTCTCAATTGGCAAGGCCCGTACATGGTTCACCGAGTGCTAACAGGAGGAGCACTCATACTGGCAGAAATGGATGGAGATATTTGGCCTAAACCAATCAATTCACACGCAGTCAAGCGCTATTATGTGTAATCATTATGCTTCTATCAATGCTATAAATTGAACTACGCCTGACCTAATTCCCGTTTAAGAGGGGATACGTAGGAAGCCCTATGGGTTCGGTCATATTTTAATAAAATTTTCATTTTCCCCACGAATGGAAACTGGGGCAGAATTTTGAGGAGGGACCTCAAAATTCTGAAGCAAGTTCAGCCAAGCACTGTACCAGTAACAGCCAGAAGCCTTCACCCATCAAACTGGGGCAAATTTTGAGGAGGACCCTTAAATCTCCGCAGCAAGAGAGGTTGCAATGTCTTGAACCGCGTCATGATCGTCGGTTCATCCAAAGAAAACTATTCTTTCCTGTATGTTATATCATATTTTATAAAACCATGCATATTTATTTCTCAAAAATAGCTTGTTTTAGCAACGCTACTCCTGTGGTACAAACAAAGTCGTCATCATCATCAAGCAGATAGGCCGATCCGAGCCAGCAGGGATATGAACTAACCCTCCCCTCTACAGAACTCACGATTTTTCTTTGGATGCAGGCACAAATATGACGAAAGCTCAAGACATCCCATTATCCCCACAAGATGCATGCTTCTCAAGGATACGCTCTCGAACTCATCACACAGGCCAACACTTACTACTATCATCATTGCAAACGATGCTTCATTCACAACAGTCGTATCATCGCACTTTATCATCAGCTAGAAGCACTCAGATGTTACAGGTTGTATCTTATCTACCTCTCTTTACATTATTGTTCATATTTATATTGACCAGCCTTACATACTCAATACATTATTCGTACTGACGTCCTTTTTATTTGTGGACGCTGCATGTCGTGCTGCAGGTCCCGATAGACAGGTAGACGCAGTTCCCCCACCACAGTAGGATTTCCAGTTCAGCGGTTATAGGCGAGCTCCCTTCTCCGGACTTGCCGTGGTCTTGGTATGCATTTTTGTTATAGATATTATGGGTATGTCGGGGCCCTGTTCCGACTATGTTTCATTACTTATGCTCCTTTAGAGGCTCATAGACAGGTGTCAGCTTATGTATAGTTTGGTATGCCTTGTCGGATGATTTATGTTGTATAGTCTTTCATGGAAGTGTGGTAGCCCCTAACTTATATGTAGTTTCTTGGCAGTCTTGTTATCCCATGTTATCCATGTTCATTCTATTATCTGTCATTGTTTGGTGATAATCCATATCTACCACTTATATTAATCTCGCCAGCCCTTAAAGATAAAAAAAAATTAGATTAAATGTACGTTGGTGCTCGGCAAATATGGCCCGGGTACTAGTCATGACCCTCCAGTTTGGGTCGTGACAAACTTGGTATCAGAGCATGTCTTTCCTAGGACCGTCTATGAGCCGTGTCTAGGAGAGTCTTGATTATGGATGTGTAGCGCGCCACATTTATAATCAGGAGACTACGTGGCATCTAGGGTTGTTACCTTCTTCCTAAATCTAGATCGTGCGTAGAGTTGAGTCTTTAGTGTTGTATCTAATATTAACCTTGTTTTCTTTCAGCGATGCCTTCAACTAGGAAGCAAACGATTAGTAGACGACTTGATATAGCTGCGGGAGAGGGTACCAGTCAGGTGCCTCAAGCCAGAGCAGGCCAAAGTGAGGCTCAGAGTGAGATGTCGTCTCATACCTCATCTAGTCCGTCCCATCTAGAGGATATTAGGAGGAACCCAGCACCACCAGTTCCTTCGTCTGGCCCTACAGAGCAGGATATGCGGAGTGCGGTGCAGTTATTGACTAGCTTAGTTGCTGCTCAGGCTCAGAGGCAGAATACCGGTGTTGTGGATAAACCGAATAGCACGAGAGTTCGTGATTTTATTAATCTAGAACCTTTAGTGTTTACCGGATCAGACCCCAAGGAGGACCCACAGACTTTTATTGACCAGGTTCATCGTACATTACGGGTTATGCATGCTACAGATACAGAGGCAGTAGAGTTGGCTTCTTATCGGTTACGAGATTTGGCAATTTTATGGTATGATAGTTGGGAGAGATCTAGGGGTCTGAATGCCCCTCCAGCTGTGTGGAAGGAATTTTCTGAGGCCTTTCTTCGTCACTATTTGCCCGTTGAGATACGGCGAGCTAGAGCTGATAAGTTCTTGAACCTTAGACAAAGTAATATGAGTGTGCGAGAGTATACTGTGCAGTTTGATTCTTTAGCAAGGTATGTTCCTCATATGGTGGCCGAGATGAGTGATAGGGTGCATATGTTCGTGAACGGGTTGGGACCACATCTGATAAATGAGTGCACGACAGCCTCCTTGGTGGAGGGCATGGATATGTCCCGTATTCAGGCTTATGCTCAGACTCTAGAGGATCGTAAGCGCCAGCAAAGGGCAGATAGGGAGCAGGATAGGGGCCAGCATAAGAGGGCGAGGTTTTTAGGGTATTCTCATGATTTCAGAGGTAGTGTTAGGCCCTAATTTTCGAGGAGTTTGACACCACCAGTAGCTAGTGCTCCTCCACAGTTTCAGAGGCCTCGGTATGATCGATTTACCTATTCTGGTCCAGGTCAGAGTTCGCGGGCATCAGGCTCGCAATATCATAGGGATACTAGTCAGACGAGACTCCCAACACCCCGTTGTGATCAGTGTGGCAAGGCCCACTTTGGAATGTGCCGTCGAGGTTCTGATGCGTGCTATTCTTGTGGACAGCCTGGCCATATGAAGCGGGATTGTCCTAATAGAGAAGGTGGTGGTATAGCTCAGCCAACTGGATCAGTGTCTGATTCTTCCTCATCGATTCGACCTCCAGCACGGGGTTTTCAGCAGTCAACAGTTCGTGGTAGAGGTAGAGGTGCAGTGCCGAGTTCGAGTGGTGCTCAAAATCGAACCTATGCTCTAGTAGGTCGACAGGATCTCAAGTCATCTCAGGATGTCATACAGGTATATTGTCTGTGTTTTCTTACGATGTATATGCGTTGATTGATCCGGGGTCTACATTATCATATGTTACACCTTTTGTGGCTAATAAGTTTGGCGTTGAACCTGAATTGATAAGTAAACCACTTGCGGTATCTACTCCGATAGGAGATTCTGTGATTGTTAGAAAGGTATATAAAGGTTGCACAGTGATGATTTGTAGTCGTCAAACCTCGGCGAATTTATTTGAATTAGAAATGGTTGATTTCAACGTGATAATGGGAATGGACTGGTTATCCTCATTTTATGCAAANAAAGGGAACATTGCTACGCCGAAAGGTAGGTTTATTTCCTATCTTAAGGCAAGGAAGATGATCTCAAAAGGGTACATTTATCATCTCGTTCGCGTAAGGGATGCGGAGACGAAGCCGCCTACTCTACAATAGATCCCCGGGGTCAACGAATTTCCAGATGTTTTCCCAGATGAACTTCCAGGCCTTTCTTCTGAAAGGGAGATTGAGTTTAGCATTGATGTATTGCCTGACACTCAACCCAAATCTATTCCTCCATACAGGATGGCCCCGGCAGAGTTGCGCGAGTTGAAGGCGCAGTTGAAGGACTTGCTGGATAAGGGCTTCATTAGGCCTAGCACTTCACCTTGGGGTGCGCCAGTCCTGTTTGTGCGATGAAAGACGGGTCGTTACGGATGTGTATCAACTATCGACAGTTAAATAAGTTTACTATAAAGAACAAGTATCCACTTCCAAGGATTGACGACCTGTTTGACCAACTCTAGGGTGCCAAGTATTTCTCCAAGATTGACTTACGTTCAGGGTATCATCAGGTGAGGGTTAAGGAGAAGGATATTCCAAAGACGGCCTTCCGGACAAGATATGGGCACTTTGAGTTCTTGGTGATGTCATTTGGGCTAACAAATGCCCCGGCAGCTTTTATGGATCTCATGAATACTGTATTCATGCCCTATCTTTATGTGCTCGTGATCGTATTCATTGATGACATTTTGGTGTATTCTCGTTCGGAGGCGGAACATGCGAGCCACTTGCAGATAGTATTACAGACGCTTCAGGATCGCAAGTTATATGCTAAGCTCTCCAAATGTGAATTCTGGCTGAACTCAGTAGCATTCCTTGGCCATGTGATATCTGACGAGGGTATTAGTATCGACACTCAAAAGATCGATGCAGTAAAGAATTGGGCGAGACCTACAACACCATCAGAGGTCCGCAGCTTCCTAGGGCTAGCAGGATATTATAGGCGATTTGTAGAAGGTTTTTCCTCTATATCAACACCATTGACTATGTTAACACAGAAAGCTACTAAGTTCCAGTGGACTGACGCTTGTGAACGGAGTTTTCAGGTGTTAAAGAATTGATTGACATCTGCGCTAGTGCTCACTCTCCCAGAAGGAACTGAAGGTTATGTGGTATATTGTGATGCCTCAAGTATAGGTTTGGGGTGCGTATTGATGCAACATGGGAAGGTGATTGCTTATGCATCAAGACAATTGAAGAAGCATGAAAA
>ML290954.1:875-27987 GCA_005239495.1 Nicotiana undulata | reverse complement strand
CCCCCCCCCCCCCCCTCCAATCTAGGACTAATGTAGATGTTCTTGAGTCCTAAATTGGACAGTAAGTGATTGTGATGAATACTACTCAAGCCCTTGGTCAAGATATCAGCATGTTGATCAACAGACTTCAAGTAGACTGTTTGAACTAAGCCTAAATGAACCTTCTCACGAATAAAGTAGCAATCAATGTCAATGTGCTTTGTTCGTTCATGGAACACAAGATTAGCAGCAATTTGCATGGTTGATTTACTGTTACAATGAAGGAAAATGGTAGTGTAAGAGTAACTCCCAACTCAGCAAATAGACCAACGAGCCACACAATCTCAGCTACTGTGGATGCTAGACTCCAATACTCTATCTCAACAGAACTTGTGGAAATAGTACTCTGCTTCTTGGACTTCCATGAAATAAGAGAATCACCAAATTGCACCAAGTAGCCAGTGACTGACTTTCTTGTATTAAGGCATGTTGCCCAGTTAGCATCGCAATAAGCCTTCAATTGTGTAGATGTTGCAGCTGACATAAGAATCCCAAGGCCAGGACTCTGCTTGATGTATCGAACTACCCTAAGAGCAGCTTCCATGTGAGAGTGTTTGGGGGCTTGCATGAACTGACTTAGAGACTGCACAACAAAGGAAATGTCAAGCCTTGTAATTGTCAAGTAAAGGAGTCTACCTATCAGTCTTTGATAGGCATCGGGATCTTCAAGCAGACTATCAGCCTTAAGTCCTAAATGATCATCATAAATCACTGTCGCGAGCTTCTGATTTAGCTCAACAGGAGCATGAAATGGTTTAGATCCTGCCATACCAACATCTGAGATGAGCTCAAGTTCATACTTTCTTTGGTGTAGCAGGATCCCTTCCTTGTTTCTAGCAAACTCAATCCCTAAAAATACCTCAACTCCCCCAGGTCTTTGATTTTAAAGTTCTGATGCAGACTTTGTTTAGTAGCAGAAATAAGGTCAGCATCATACCCAGTGATCAATAGGTCATCAACATAGACCAAAACAATTACAATATGAGATTATTGTCTCTTAGTAAACAAAGAACAGTCAAAATGGCTATGCTTGAATCATAAGTTAAGAAGTGTTGTTGTCAACTTAATGTTTCATTGCCTTGAATCTTGTTTAAGGCCATAGAGTGACTTAAGTAATCTACACATGTGTGTCTTTCCTTGTCCATGAGAAAAACCTTGAGGTAAGGTCATATACACTTCTTCTTCCAAAGCTCCTTGCAATAAAGCATTGTCAACATCCATTTGATAGAGGGTCTAACCTTTGGTAGCTGCTATGGATACAACAGATCTAACAAGTAACCATTTTCACTGCAGATGAAAAAGTTTCTTAATAATTTAATCCCTCTTTTTGACTATACCCTTTAGCTACTAACCTAGCCTTATACCTTTCAACTTCCCCACTGGATGTGTACTTGATTTTGTGCCCATTTGCACCCAATTGCACTTTTGTTTGGGGGAAATGGCACTACCTCACATGTTTTGTTATCCTCCAATGCTTGTATCTCTGCTTTCATAGCTTCAATCCATTTCACATACTTAGTTGCCTCATGATAAGAACTTGGTTCAACTTCAGAAGACACCCAAGTGATGTAAGCTTGATATGAAGCTGATAATCCAGTGTATTGAACAAAATCACTAATAGGATATTGACCATGAGTTGCATGAGAAGAATTGGACTTCTGTAGTAGCCCAATATAATCCTTAAGCCAAATGGGAGGCTTGGTAGTTCTGCCTGATCTTCTGAACTCCCCAGTATTATTTGCATGTTCATCATGTTATGCAATAGTTGCTTCCTCTATATGTGTCACGACCCGAAATTCCACTTATAAGTTGTGATGGCATCGAACATTGAACCCGCTAGACAAGCCAACATTTTGATTAAATTGACTTATTAACAGTTAGATTAATAAAAATAACTGGAACAATTATAATACAAAAGTGGAAGTAATACAAAATGCAAGAACTAAATAGAAATCTCATGATAATTTCCCTTAACTACAACCCCAGAAACCGGAATCACAATCTCACGAACAGTCTAAGAGTTTACCAAATACAATGGTCTGAAATAAGCAGATACAACCGTATTGGAACTAATGAAATAAGACAGAATATGAGAGAAAAAGGGTAAGAAGTGACGCCAAGGCCTGCGGACGTTTGCAGGAATACCTCGGTATCGTCGTGGATTAAAGGATACTCCCTCGCTCAGTGTCCACTAGGTCCGGCGTTGTAATATGCACTACATAGAGAAGTGCAGGTGTAGCATCAGTACCATGTACTGAGTAAGTGCCGAGCCTAACCTCGGCGAAGTAGTGACGAGGCTAGGACACGACAACAAATAATACTTGTGCAATTCAATAATATAACAGGAAGAAATGGCAGGAAATAAACAAGTAATACAAATACGGGGGAGAACATGCTGGGGATAAAGGGGCCCTAACTGCTAAAACAACAGAACAAGATAATAATGGAAATGTAGAAACAACAGCATGAATTTAACAGCTCGGAACAAGTAATTAAACAGAAAAAGGCACGGCATGTCCCCTCGTGCATAACTTCATAGTCACTTGGCATGGAATATCCCCTCATGCATACATAATAATCACTCGGCACGGAATGTCCCCTCGTGCAAAATCTCACAATCACTCGACACGGAATGTCCCCTCGTGCATAAATAATAATCACTCGACACGGAATGTCCCCTCGTGCATAAATAATAATCACTCGGCACGGAATGTCCCCTCGTGCAAAGCCTCACAATCACTCGGCACGGAATGTCCCCTCGTGCAATAACATAAATAAAAGCAACAATTTGACAGGGAAATACACCAATAGGAAACCTCAAATACACAAAAATATTCATCAAAGATTCTATCGTCCCGGCAAGGGACTCAGCTATAACCAATCTCACTCAGAGGTATAATTCAACAATAAAATCCTCAACCGAACGAATAATCAAATAACTTTTCACATCATTAAATACTCTCAATATATCACTTCCAGAATGATAAGAAATCCGTAACACAGAGAATATCAATGAACACAATGAAAATTATCAAGTTCGACTCACGGGCATGCTTGACCACAACATATAGGTACCTGTCACCTCACATATATGTTGGACATGGATTAACACATAGCAAATAAGACTCTAAACATATTCCTTCAAGCTAAGGTTGCCAAACACTTACCTCGGCTCCAAGAATGCAAATCAAGCCTCTAACACCGTTTCTCCTCTCAAATCCGACTCTGAAACAATCGCATCTATACATGATTGACTCCATAACATCAATAATTACTCAATAATTCAATTCCAAAGCCTAATTATAGAATTTCCAACATTCTTCCAAAAATTTCAAAATTCGACCCTGGGCCCGCTTGGTCAAAATACGACGTTCGGACCAAAACCCGATCACCCATTCCCCCACGAGCCCGAATATACAATTTATTTTGAATTCCGACCCCAAAACGCAGTATAATTCCCAAAAATTCGAAAAGCCCTAACTCTACCCAAAAACCCCAATTTCTACCTTTGATTTCATGTTTTTAGGCCTAAAATCTAGTGGGTGTTTAAGAAAAATGGAAGGAAACAAGTTAAAGATCACTTACCTAGGAGGTTATGGTGGAAGAATCGCTTGAATATCGTCTATTGGTTTTGGAGAAGAAGGGGGTTATGAATTTTGGGTGAAATCCCGTAATAAGAACATTGTTTTTGAATTAATTTAACTGGGCAAAATTTGGCTATCGCGATCGCAGCAGGCCCCCCTGCGATCGCGGAGAGTACTGGCTTTAGGCTTATGCGATCGCGAAGTGAGGAGTGCGATCGCGGAGGGAACTAGACGCTGACCCACGCGATCGCGAACGAAGGGACGCGTTCGCACTGAACACTCGCTACCCAGACCCCAGCCCCATAGAAGACCTACGCGATCGCGGTCATAGGGGTGCGTTCTCGAAGAGCTAAAACCCTAAGGCTCCGCGATCGCACGCAGCTCATTGCGTTCACGCAGAGCAAATTACCCCCCAGCCCAAAATGAACATCGCGATCGCGTGTTTTACACCGCGATCACAGAGAGGAAAAGGCTGGACACTAGATACAACAGTAAAAACCAGAAATTTCTAAGGCATTTTGCACTCCAACACCTACCCGAAATTCACCCGAGCCCTCGGGGATCAAAACCAAATATACACAAAACCTCATAAACATCCTACGGACTTATTCGAGTAATTAAACCACCAAAATAACATCATAAACATCAAATTAAACCTCAACATCTATAGAAAATTCTCAAAACTTCATAACTTTCAAATCTTTCGTTTTAGTTCGAATCACGTCAAACTAAGTCTGTTTCTTACCAAATTTCACAAATAACACATAATAAGAATATTGAACCTATTCCGGGCTCCGGAACCACCATACGGGCATGTTATCACATGTTTCACATAAATTCTCATTTTCAAAAACCTTTATATTTTTCAGAAAATAATTTTCTTTAAAAATTCATTTCTCGGACTTGGGACCTCGGAATTCGATTCTGGGCATACGCCCAAGTCCCACATTTTTCCTACGAACCCTCCGGGACCGTCAAATTACGGGTCCGAGTCCGTTTACCAAGAATGTTGACCGAAGTCAACTTTATTCAATTAATTATCATAAAAATATCATTTTATCAATTTTCCACATAACGGCTTCCCGCTAAACATCCGGGTTGCACACGCATATCGAGTTGAGATAAACGGAGGTTTTCTGGGCCTCGAAACACAAATTAAGTTAAAATTACACGGGATGACCTTTTGGGTCATCACAATATGTGGTATAGTGTGATTATCTGGAGAGGAAGTAATGCTTCTAGGATCAGGTTCTGCATTTGTAGGAGAGGCAGATGGAACCAGGTGGTCCCTGTCTTGAGCACTAAAAGGTAAAGTAATAGGAGGATGATTAGGAGAAAGATCAAGCCTCTGAAACTCATCTATAGAGAAGGAAGACTTTTGGTTAAGGCCTTGAAATGGATTAGGGGTGGTAAAATGGTTAAAAGAACATAGTTAACCACCCATATTATCCACTAAAAAATGGGTTGGATAATGAACTTTTTAAAAATGTATTAAATATGGATAAGAACCATATTATCCATTTAGAATGGGTAACCAATGGGGCTAACTTTTACATTTGTAAAGCTTCAAATTGGAGGTTCCTCAAGTTAGGGAGACTAAGAATTCTCCCAAAAAGTGATCATATGCAAGAAGCCATGGATAATATGGTTATCCATAATCCACCGGTAAACCCATTTTTTATCCGTATTAAATATGGGTTGGATCAGATAATTTATATGTTTTTCATTACCCGTTTTCGATCCAAACCATATCTGACCTGACCCTCATGTTTGTCACTCCTAAAATGGATATACATCTTCATGAAATATCACATCTATGCGAACAAAGAGTGCCATATATTCAATATCATACAATCTATATCCCTTTTGTGTGATTTCATACTCCAGAAACACTGATCTTATAGACCTATGTGCAAATTTATCACCCCTTGGTAAACTAACTGCAAAACATAAACAACCTATGATCCTCATATATGATAATGAAGATTGTCTTCTATATAAAACCTCAAAGGGTGATTTGTTTTCTAGTATTGTAGAGGGAATCCTATTTATTATGTACACAGTTGCATCCACACAGTCACCCCAAAACCTCACTGGCAAGTGCCCCTGGAATCTGATGGCCCTTGCAGTTTCTAAAATATACCTATGCCTCCTCTCCACCACTCTATTTTGTTGAGGAGCGTGTGGACAGGAGCTTTGATGTATAATCTCATGCATTTGAAACAAACTAGCACAATTATGATTAAAGAACTCAGACTCATTGTCTGATCTAAAACACTTGATCACTCTACCAAACTGAGTTTTCACCATAACAATAAAGTTCTTGAGGACTGTAATGATATCATAATTCAGATGCAATAAGAAAATCCAAATCCATCTAGAATGATCATCAACCATTGTGAGAAAGTATCTTTTTCCATTATATGTATGAATCTTATAGGGTCCCAAAACATCCATACGTATCAAATCAAAGACATTCTCTGCTTTATTACTACTAACTGGAAAATGAGTCCTAGCTTGCCGGGCTAAAGAACATATGCCACATGGACTTATTTCTGCCTTACTATTGCTATTAAGACTAGGAATTTTCTTGAGAACTTGAATTGGAACATGCCCCATCCTCTTGTGCCATGGCTCAACTTCATTCCTGTGTGCAACCATCACTAATGATCTAGTTTTATTCTTATTTCTCCTTTGTGAGTGCATCACATATAGCCCTTCTTCCTCTTTACCAATCTCCTTCACCCTCCCAGTGGAGAGATCCTGAAACATGCAAAAAATTGGGAAGAATGCAACATACCAGTTCAAAGTTTTTGTTAATTGAGACACAGACAAAAAAGATTAAACTTGAAAGCTGGTACACATAAGACATTGTTAATAGTATAACCTCCATCTAATTGACAACTGCCAACATGTGACACCTTAGTAGACTCTACAATAGGCAGTTGCACATTTCCTGCATTACCTACTAACAATTTTTCATGTAAAATTTGTTCATTACCAACCATATGGTTTGTAGCTCCAGTGTCTACTATCCAATTCTCATCGGCGTTTGGTTTATAAGAAACATTACCTGCCATGTGTGCACTGGCAGATGATTAAGAGATTGTTGCTTTGTTTAGTAGGCTTAAAATCTGACTATAGTGTTCAGGAGTGAACATTTGCATAGGTCCTAAGCTTTGTTGTCCCTGATGAATGTGTTGCCCAGGAGTAAAACCTTGTGTAGGTGCCAAATGGTGTCGTTGTGTCATCATGACTGATGAATATGAGATTTATTGAGTCTTTGAACTTCCAACCATATTTGCTATTTTTTGAGGCTTAGAATCTGCTGGATACCCTATCACTTTATAGCAAATGGCCCTAAAATGTCCCTTCCTATTGCAGTAATCACATTTCATCAACTTATAACATTCTTCCTTAGTGTGACCTTTCAAATGGCAGAAGTCACATTCAACATTGAAATTTCTCCTTTGTTTTTGACCAAGTTTAGAACTGAATAGGGCTGTGGGATCAATGGACTCAGCACTATAACTACCACCTGCTACTAATTTTTGACTCTCATCCTGAAGGATCATAGCAAAAGCTTGATTAACCGTGGGAATTTTAGATTTCATTAAGATTTGGCTACGAGCTTGACTATAGCCATTATTTATTCCCATTAAGAATTTCCATAAACGTTGACACTCCTATCGTTCAGTGAATTTCTTTGACTTATCACAACAAACAGGTGGAGGCATAATCGAGTCATATTTGTCCCACAAATCCTTCAATTTCTAGTAATAGATTGAAACAGAGGATGTACCTTGTGTTAGTGTGAAAATCTCCCTGTGTAGATAACACATTTGTGATGCATTGACCTTATCAAAATGTTCCCGAAGATCCAACCAAATTGCATGTGCACTTGATCGAAACAGTACCCCACTCAATAAATCGCGACTCACATTGCGCATTATCCACGATTTTATAATAGCATTGAAGCGATCCCATAGATTTACATAATTGTCTCCATAGGTATCGCGCGTTATTGAACCATCTATAAACCCTAACTTGTTCCGTGTTAGCAATGAAACTTTCATAGCTTGGCTCCAGATCATGTAATGTTTCATTCCATGCAGTTGAAAACCAAGAGATAATGCTCTTGGTGTGTCTGATGGATGTAAGTACAGCGGATGGTTATGATCTATCATAATTGTCGGTTGATTTTTAACTTCGTCTTCAGCCATGACTATTTAGGGTTCCGGCGAGTGACTGATAATTTTGACTAAAAAATTCAAGAATCTCTCGTTTTCAACAATTCTCAGTGAAAACCTCTAGATTCAATTGTCTACAAGCTCTGATATCATGTAAATTTTGTGAATTTGTGTGAGGAGAAGCTCTTCTTACAAAGAGAGAAAACAGAGTAGAGAGCGAGACGAGAGATGAAAGAAAGAGACTCATTTTCTGATACAATACCAAAGTATTGTACATCTCTACAGTTATACCTAACATAACCAACTAATTACATTATTAACAACTAACTATAGTTAACTACTAATATTAACCTCTAACTATGGTTAAGTTATTCTATACACTATCAGCCTGGGTCATGACAATTGCATAACTCATTATCATCTTCGACTAACTAATTAACATTCGATGGTGGTTTTCTTTCTAAGGTTGGTTTCGTCTGTATTCGTGCCGAGAATATGTGTAAGCATTTGGTACTAACTAAACAACCAATCGTCTATTTCCTTTATTAGAGGGAAAGGAAAAGGAAGGCCAATTGTTTGACGCGCCTTAAACATTTATTCTTTAATAGATTCCTTTTCTTATCATGGTACGGAAATACCATTCTTTTTTCCTTCTGTATTGATCGACATATTAGATCAAAATTTTAATTTTTTTATTAGTGTTTGTAATAAAATTTACATGTTGCAACACTTAACTTATCTCATTTTCTAAGTTATCAGTTCATGAATGTTACTATGGAAAACTAACATGTAATTATTTTTACAAGTAACTTGACAGTGTATAAAATTGTTTGACAATATCACAATATAAATAATATTAAACTTATTTTTCCAAATTCTGGGAAAACATATTATCCAACTTCAAATCTAATATGTTAATTCTATTATTCAATAATTTAGGACCAAATTCATATTTCAGATTTTATATCGTGGATCTGACTAAATCAAGAAAAAAGGCGAACAATTGAAATTCAAACAATTCTATCCAAACAGAAAAGTGGAGCCAAGTTTGATCCTCTTGAAGTACAATTTAACAAAACATAAAAAGAAAATAATTCAAGGTCAAGATAAATTGAAATTATACACACGAAACTACAAAACGATTGAAGGCCTAACCCAATCCAATCCAGTAACTTCCTAGATAGGGCTATAGGCAATATGCAATCTCATTCTTCAGATTAAACTCCTAAGTGTGACGCATGCACTTGCAATGTTCAATGTATAAGCACCAATTTCACATTGATTTTCTCTTTACTACGTACTCTCCGAATTAACATAAGTACTTTGCTGGATAATCTCTACCTTCTTAAGCTTCATGGGTAGACAGGCACCACAACAGGTACTACTATATTTCCTAACTATTCCAGCCATTTAGTACTCCTCTTATTTCGACTGTTGATGGAGTTTTTGGAGTGGTTGATGATGAAGGTTGCTACGGCAATAAAGGCGATAATGAGTATAACTACTCTTATTACCAAACATAGTAACAAACAAAAAGAGAATTTTTTTAAGAAGATTGGTTATAACTATTCGTATCACCAATCTATCTGCCTTTGGGCTTCTCTGCTTCTTTTCATTCTTCTTTCAATTTTTAAGAAGTCAAACAACAAACTGATTGATAATATATCAACTTTACAGAAAAGTATTGCATGTCATTTATATTTATTCACTACATGAGGGAAGAGAAACTACCACGACTTACAGAAGATTCTTTTGAGATGCTTCACTTATTGCATCCTCAACTCCATTAGGCACAACTCTAGCATCACTTCTTACATCTGCAACAAAATCCTTAGCTATAATACAAGTTATGTTCAAAATATCAATATTTTAGATGAATCAAAACCAGACATATAAAATCTTGAGTAATATATTCATATAGAGAATAGATAGAGATAGTTGCGAACAAGATTATAACAGAGGAAAGGGAGAATGTGACATTATAATGAAGCTTTTTAACAGGTAATGGCTTTTGAATGTGACCTTTGGCCTTTTTAGCAGAATAGTCTTAAATTTTTTTTCTTTACACTTAATTCCCTCACCTGAAATGTACATAGGCTCTTGCATTTCAATACCAGAAACACACTTAGATTCCATAGAGAAACAAAACATTTCGCCACTGCACGGAAAAGAGAAAAGCAAGTTAGGTAAGAGCGTTGGCAGGATTTAAGGGCTATGTTGCCTCCTTTAGGTATCCTCTAATTCATATTCGTATATTTTAATTTTTTTAGAAAATCTAATTTCCTTGGAATAGATATTTTCTATAGGATGTGAGAATCATACGGTAAAAGCACACATCTTTTAGCTCTGTATCTTGTTACTCTCTTCAAATGTTTTCAAAGTCAATAAAAATATATGGAAGGATAAAGAATTGATGTAGCATATGATGCACAAAAACACATGATGCAACAATAGAATGGGAGACATGTGACTCAAACGAAATCCCTTTTTGATCTCCAAACAAAGTAAGAAGGAAGGTTAAAATTAACAAAATACACAGAAGCCACATCAAAATCTACATAATCACAGGCAGTGATATGTTACCTGTAGTTCTTGAGGGGAGTAGTATGTTGGTAACATAGTTGTTGGATTGATAAGCTGAAAATAATATGGGTTGATTACCTCAAAATCTTAGCACTTAAAAATGCATAAAATGGGATGAGTAGTCCTGAGTTGGACGATGGAAAAATAGCAACAATTAGTAAATGGTTTTAGAAGAAAAAAAATTAGGAGAGCTGGAAATTAAAAGTAGAATAGAGGAGATGGAGCGATAGAGAATGAAGGAAGAGGGTCAGTTATAATTAGGAGAGTAAAGAAGCGACTGTTGGTGAGAAAAAATTAAAGAAGTGTCTGTTGAGTTTTTTTAATGAATAAAAATAGGGGGTTGGGTGGGGGGGGGGGGGGGGGAGGGGAGGGGATGGGAAAATATGAAAAAATTAAAAAAAAAAAAAAGAGAAGAGATAAACCTAAATGTTGGGCATAGGAAGGTGCCACATCACATTTTCTATTTTCAGCACCTCTATAACAGCACTTCACCATAATTGTCAAAAAATTTCGGAACAAACAAGGCTGATGTATAGATGTTTGACGTTACGTATGAATCCAAACTATTATTCAGTGGATGTAATGTATACATAAGTTTTTATCAACATAACTAGTTTGTTCATATGACTTAGGCATCATTTTTTTTTAAAGATTAAAATGTTTGAATCTGAATACATATCTAAATACTAAATTGTGTATTAATATTAAGACATTTGAATCTAAATATACGTTTGAATATTAAGATGTGTATTAAGATTTGAATACTAAATGATGAAGACTGTTTGATTTGTAACATCTGAATATATAAGATTTATTTTTATTTGAAAATTAATAAACATTAAATTCATACGAAATACTAATTAATCTAATATTCTATCAATAAAATATATAATTTTTAAAAATATAATAGTTGCTGGTGGTGACGGCTAAAGGTAGTGCTTGTGAATACCTACTAGAGGCGGTGGTTGGTGGTAGTTTTGGTTGATGGTGGTGGTGGGTAGTAGCTATTGTGATTGATAGTGGTGGCGATTATGAATAAGGATGGTGATGGTGGGTGATTGAGGAAGGTTGTAGTGGGTGGTGGTAGTTTATAGTGATGGGCAATGCCGGCTATGGTTGTCGATAGTGATGGAGTGGTTAGTTGTGGCTATTGATGTGGATGCGTGTTGCTTGTGGTTGAGAATGATGGTGGTGGAAGCGGTAGGGATGATGGGTGGTAGTAGTCGATAATGGTGGCGGCTAGACCTGTCAAATGGGCTAGTCGACTCATGAACCAACCCACATAACCCATTAAAATTGACCCTTTAACCGGCCCATGACCCACAAAACCTTAACCGAACCAACCCATTAATTTAAGGGGCTTGGGTCGGGCTATAGACCCACTAAACCAGACCGGACCCGAACCGGTAGCTGACCCACGAGTCAACCGGTGCGGACCATCTCACATACATAGATTCAGAAAGTGGTAAAAAATTAAATTCAAACATTGAAGAAAGAATATAGTACCAGACATTATAAGGCATCTTGTCGAAATAGTCGAATTCCATATGTTTTAGATTAGATTTTAACTTTTTTTAATTAAATTGAATGCGGCCCATTGGGCCCGGGTTAAGGGATTATGTGTTAAGAGTTCGGGTCGGATCAACATTTTTTGATTAATGGGTCAAATCCAGACCGTGTCCTATAAGAAAGTGAACCAGACCAGCCCGGTTAAGGACACATGGGCCAAGCGTCAACGGGTTCAGATCTGGGTCGGGTTGACCCATTTAACAGGTCTAGTGACAACTATGATTGAGGATGATGGTGGTGGTGCTTGTGGTTGAGTATGGTGGTGGTGGGTGGTATGGTGATAATTGATAATGGTAGGAAGTGACGGTATTTAATAATGAACACGCATGATAATATCTAAATGAAAATAATTCTCTGTTATCGATCTTAATTATACATACCTATTTAGACCTTTAAGTGGTTGTGAGATAAAAAAACAAACACACTTAATGATTAAGATCTGAATAATTAAGATTCAGACTTTAAAAACAAACACACTTAATATATGAGATCTGAATGATTAAGATTCAAACCTCAATTGAGTGCAAACAAATGAGGCCTTAATATATTGTAACATCCAAGTTATACTCTTTTAAAAGATAATCAATTCATACTCACTACGCAAAATGATCTGTTATTACCCTTGTAGTCACCCAAAAATATAAAATTCTTATCTCAAACATGTGGTTTAATGATCGATAAATTAAGTTGACAATCATGAGTTATCTGGTTCAAATCCTCAAAATAATAGGTACTCTTACAATAATTGAAGTGTGCACAAAGACAGATTTAGAATTTGAAAGTGACGGGACCACCACTATCGAATAAAAATTTAAGCAAATGCTGGAGTGAGAATTGAACTCAAGCAGTGCACCAAAAGTCAAGTTGTGCCTCCTTAAATCAAACAATTGTCTAAGCTTCGAGTCTTAAGGGGCCAATCAAAATACATATATGTTATTTAAGATATATGCCATATATACATTTTTTTTCCCCGAAGTACGGGGAGCCGGTGACCCTCCAACCTCAAGGGTAGGTCCGTCTCTGAGTGTGCATAAATTTGAACAAATGTAATAGAAATTTAGTCACTTTTTATATAAAGATAAATTTGAACAAAAACACCGTTCAAAATTCAAAAATATTCCAGCATAACATGCTGGGATTTCATAATGTGCTGGAGTTCCAACATAATATGCTGGAAGTTCATACGTAAGTGCTCCATTCTCCCATATATTATGCTGGAACTTTCCATGTGCTGGAGTTCCGACATAATATATTGGAAGCACTAATCTCCAGTATATTATGCTGGAACTTTCTGTGTTGCAGCAAAATAATGTCTATTTTTCAATGACGCTGACTATTTTTCAATTATCAGTCCGAAAACTAGCTAGCCTGTGTTATTTGAACGTTCATTTTTTTATAGGGATTGTTACATATATAGCCGACCAGATTCAATGTTTATTTTATCTAGCCGGTATACATATATTATACATTAATTATACATATAATGTACATTTATACATATATTATACATTCGCTGGCTATTTATAGTTTAAAAGATTAGATGGGCAACTATATGGGTTAATTCTTCTTTGGATTTTTTACCTCCTGTAGAAAAGTTATACACCCTATTTATTATAAGCCAAAATCAGTTTAAATATTATTTTCTATAACTACCTTTTATATTTTTATAGCAAAATAAGTATTTTATGGAATATACTACTTT
Source organism: Nicotiana undulata (assembly GCA_005239495.1). Taxonomy (NCBI): domain Eukaryota; kingdom Viridiplantae; phylum Streptophyta; class Magnoliopsida; order Solanales; family Solanaceae; genus Nicotiana; species Nicotiana undulata. The sequence goes on along the minus strand of ML290954.1, from coordinate 14,320 downwards.
TGAGGCATGAAATACATGATTTATGTTTTTCCTCTCTCTCAGACAGCTGGACATACCTATTTTTAAGGAATTGTCGTTACTGTATTAATGAATACATGGCGCAAGTACATGTGAAGACATGCGCGTATATCTGTATTCATGAATACAGCAGCGTGAATGCATCTGAATACATGCGCGTACAACTAGATTGCCCTGATTTTAAGCACTTTTTGCTGCTGTATTCATGGATACATGGCGCAAATACATGTGAATACATGCGCGTACAGTTGGACTGCCCCGATTTTAGGCGTTTTTACTACTGTATTCATGAATATAGCAGCGCGAATACATGTGAATGCATGCACGTACAACAAGATTGCCCTAATTTTAGGAATTTTTTTACTGTTATATTCATGAATATATCAACGCGAATATATGCGCGTACAACTGGACTGCCCTGGTTTTATGCGTTTTTTACTATTGTATTCATGAATACATGTGCGTATAACTGAACTGCCTTGATTTTAGACGATTTTTGCTGTTGCATTCGTAAATACAACAATACGAATATATGTGAATAAACTGCCATAACAACTGAATAACAGTTATAGAAAATAATTATGGATATAATAACTATAAAAAATTAATAGCCATCAAACAATAGTAATTTTTGAAAATTCCTCATTCTTTTCTATTGTTAGAGTGGCTTATGGGCCAATAGGCCAACTTTATACTCATATTCGTCAGGTACAAACTAAGAAAGTGAAATTAGGCCAACCCAAACCCAAAAACCGACAAATCGAAAGCAAATATATTCACTTTTAACCTAAAGCAAGCAACTTCCCAAGGTGAAAGCATCACCGTTCAGATTATCCTTGGACCTCCATTTACCGTCAACGTGCACCCTTTCTTTCCCACACACCTCCTATAAATATATCACTCCAACTTTTCCTCAAGACCCTCTCTAAAAACCCTCATTCTCGGGTTCCTCTTTCTCCTCTGCAGCTGCAGTCCCAGGAAAAATAGAATTACCAAACAGAACTACATCTGATACTTTATCCCACTCCTTACGCTATCCTTCATCTCCCTAATACCGTAGATCTTCAATTTCACAAGGTATTACTTTGTTTCCTGATTTAATTTCAGTTCAAATTTACTTTCATTCTATTGTCGATTTTTCCTTTTTCTGATTCGAAATTGCTTTTTTGTTTTTGTTTTTGATAGATGGTGTCGGATGCGGCAAAGAAGAGAGATGCACAGAAGAAGGCGGCGGCAGCTGCTAGGAGAGGAGGGAAGGGTGCAGCCGCGTCATCCAAGGCGACGGCGACGGCATCCAAAGCGGCACCGGAGACCAACGGGGTTGATAATTTGACGAACGGAGTGGGGGATCTTCACATATCTGATCGAAATTGCACTGGTGTTTTGTGTTCGCATCCCCTTTCCAGGGATATTCGGGTTAGTTTCGTGTTTTAGATCTGATTTTTGTACTTTCTGATTTCTCAAGTATCTGTTGGTTTTCGATTTGTTATTGTCTTCGATGTTGTTAATAATAGGAAATTGTATTTACATGTTTGGCTTTGTAACATAAAAAAATTGTTAGATTGTGTCGAAGGCAGAATCAGGATTTTAACATTATGGGTTCTTCATTTTAGAACCACTTCGAGCTCTAATATTGCGTTCAGAATAATGACTAACACAACTACTCTACTAACTATTGGGCTCAGTCGAATCCGTATCTGGGCTTGTTGCTCTGTCCCTGGTCGAAGGACCTTCTATCTCATGGAATTCATGCATACTTAGCGAAAGATAGGGCACAACAGAAGAAAATGATCTATATAGGTGATGCCTATCAGTTAAGAACATGCTTTAGACTTGTTAGCACTTTTACTATAGGTCCTATGCGTCCTAGGACTAGGTTTCATATATTTGTTATTTGTATTTGCATAATATTGACTTGAGATGAGTTTAAATGGTTCAATGTGGTCAGTATCCCCAGTTTGTTTGATATAGAATGTCTGCTAGGGTTTATGGGTTCTTCTGGTTCACTATCTCGTTGCATATTGAAGTGCAGCGCAAAGTTTTAGATGAAGGAGTTGGTGTGAAATTCATCTCTCTCCTATTTTTAGGAATAAAAGTGAATTGGATTATTTTGGTTTTCAGGCTATTTTAATTTGATCTCCTTGATAGGTCTATTGGGTTTGCATTAGAGCTACATATGTTTAAATAAAAGGGACTATAGCTTTATTCCTCCCTCCCCTTGGTATGACTGGTAATATTAAAGTGATCAACGTGTCTGTATCTCAAGAAAGAGACATCCAAATTTCTGGAAGCATATGATAATAAGTGTGGATCAAAGCCAAAGTAGTTGGCGTAGGTTATATGATTCCATGGTGTCCATTCTGCTCTATGTGGACCCATTTCATTCTATTTCTGAACATTTAGATCTATATGTTTTTACATTGAATTGTGCCAGCTCCCATATGCATAGGGGAAATAATGTGCTATTATATTTTTTTCTTTTCAGAATCCCAGATTCCATCATTATTTGAGTTGACAAAATTTTGTGATATTTATTAGGCCTCAGCTTGTTTTTCTCGTTTTTTGTGTATCAAATGGCGACTTTCCATGGCGTTGTTGCACTAAGTAATATCCAACATTGTTTTATTCACCTTGGTGTAGAAGAACTAGTCTTGAACAGAAGTTGCATATTGCTGTCATGAGGCATGCACACTTATTGTATGTACTTGTTATAAAGAGTATTTAGTCTATCACTGAAAAGAAGCTGAATATTATGATGCAGAGCCTTTGGATTCTTCCTTTTATTTGGGGATATCATTGTTTTGTTTTGGTTTGGTACTCTGTGTCACAGATACAATCTTTATCAGTTACCTTCCACGGACATGATCTCATTGTTGATTCTGAACTGGAGCTCAACTATGGAAGGTAAAACTTGTTAATTTCTTGTATTATTGGGTATCTTAATTGATGTTTAAGTTCTGACCTCTTATTTTTGCAGACGTTATGGGTTGCTGGGACTGAATGGCTGTGGGAAGTCTACTCTTCTTACCGCTATAGGGCTTCGGGAACTTCCCATCCCAGAGCACATGGATATTTTTCATCTTTCACGGGAGATTGATGCCTCCGACATGTCTGCTCTTGAGGCTGTCATTAATTGTGACGAAGAGAGGTTGAAATTGGAGAAAGAAGCTGAAGCTTTGGCTGGACAGGTATAATGATGTTAACATTAAATTAATGCTCCATGGTCTTGGTTTTCTTTGTATAATACGGTTAGTTTCGTTTGTATTGTAGGATGATGGTGGGGGAGAGCAACTTGAACGGATCTATGAGCGTTTAGAAGCTATGGATGCAGCCACTGCTGAGAAACGTGCTGCTGAGATCTTGTTTGGTCTTGGATTTGATAAGAAAATGCAAGCAAAGAAAACATGTGATTTCTCCGGTGGCTGGAGAATGAGGATTTCTCTTGCGCGAGCCCTATTTATGAATCCAACAATTTTGTTGCTTGATGAACCGACGAACCATCTTGGTAATCTTCTCTTTACATTTTCTAGTAGAGTGGATCTTTCCGTAACTGTTAGGGTTTTGCCCTTGCTAGATTTATATGAACTATGTGTAGTCCTATATGATGGCTCTTGTAGAGTTGACACGTGTTTTTGTTCTTCCTGAATGCAGACCTAGAGGCCTGTGTGTGGTTAGAAGAATCCTTGAAGAATTTCGAGCGCATTCTGGTTGTCATTTCACACTCCCAGGATTTTCTCAATGGTGTTTGTACCAATATCATCCACATGCAAAACAAGAAATTGAAACTCTATACTGGAAACTACGACCAATATGTTCAAACCCGCTCAGAGCTAGAAGAGAACCAGATGAAACAGTATAAGTGGGAGCAGGAGCAGATTGCTTCAATGAAGGAGTACATTGCTCGCTTTGGACACGGTTCAGCTAAGCTAGCCCGTCAAGCACAGAGTAAAGAAAAAACATTGGCTAAGATGGAGCGTGGTGGGCTTACAGAGAAGGTGGGGAGGGACAGTGTTTTGGTTTTCCGGTTTACTGATGTTGGCAAACTTCCTCCTCCTGTTTTACAGTTTTCGGAAGTCGCATTTGGCTACACACCTGAGAACCTCATCTACAAGAACCTTGATTTTGGTGTAGATCTTGATTCCAGGATAGCACTTGTGGGACCTAATGGAGCTGGAAAGAGCACACTGCTTAAGCTGATGATAGGGGATTTATTCCCCACTGATGGCATGGTTAAGCGGCATAATCACCTTAAAATTGCGCAGTATCACCAGCACTTGGCTGAGAAGCTAGACATGGACGTGTCTGCTCTTCAGTACATGATGAGAGAGTACCCTGGGAATGAGGAGGAGAAGATGAGGGCAGCAATTGGGAGGTTTGGCCTCACAGGTAAAGCTCAAGTAATGGCTATGAAGAACTTGTCAGATGGTCAACGTAGTAGGGTGATTTTTGCATGGTTGGCTTATAGGCAACCTCACATGCTGCTGTTGGATGAGCCAACCAACCATCTTGATATCGAGACAATTGACTCACTTGCAGAGGCATTGAATGAATGGGATGGTGGGATGGTTCTAGTTAGTCATGATTTTAGGCTCATAAACCAGGTTGCTCATGAGATATGGGTATGTGAAAATCAGGCTGTTACACGGTGGGAGGGTGATATCATGGACTTCAAGAAACACTTGAAAAAGAGGGCTGGATTGGGCGAGTGAAGCAGATATTCTTTGTGTGTTATATTAGAATGTGATGGTGTTATTGTTTCCTCTTGGTCGTTGTTCAGTGCCGAGGGTAACAGTGAAATATCATCAAGACCGCCAAGGAAGCTGATGGAAAGAAAGTAAAAGTTTCTTGATCACCAGTAAAACGTAGTAATGTTTAGCTAAGACCACGCAGAGAGCTGGTGCTAGAGAGAGGAAGTGATCGAACCTTGGTCACCATATGAATCTCTGGATATTTTTTGGCTTAGTTCACTATTTGTATTGCCTACTTTACTGTCTTTACATACTCTTAGTTTTGGAGAGGATTCATGGCAGCGTATTTCCTACGTTAACATCATGTTTGTTATCTATTGCTATATTATTGTACTTCAAATTTTGGGATTTGGAAAGCTATTATGGATTTAATATTTCATTTTCAGGCCAGGTCATTTATTTGTTTTCTATATTGTTGGAAAGATGCTTGCCTACTGCGAAACGTGAGCACAGAAGGATCTGCAACCTTGCGGACTGACTATTTGATTGGAATTCTAGTCGTTTATGCTGTTTGAAATAACAAGAAAAAAATTGTAATATAGAAGGCTTGAGGTTGCAGTTTAATAGTTGCAATTTACGTTCTTCCTTCCTCTTCCAAACTTTCACTGGCCTACCCTTCTCAAAAGAATTTATAAGAGAATAATAAAAAAAGAGGGTTCTAGGTCTAATAAGGACATAACTTCATCATAAATTCTTTTACTTTGCTAGCTAGCGATTGGAAAATTGATTTGCCATTCAATTAATATAAGTACACATCATTCGGGTCAGTTTGTTTTTTGGTTTTTTACAAACTTGTTTTTAGATCCTACATCTTTTTTTTTTTGTACATGGAAGATTTATTTTTACACGTAAGAGATCTAAAAAGGTTGTTTTCTTAAATTTAACATTGTAAAGGGGCATGATGTACAAATAGCACCACACCATTCTCGTAATACCATGCTTTATGCTCCTTTGGTACGAGGGATAATTAATTCCGAGATTAAACTTGAAATGAGTTTATATCATATTTGGTTGGGATAAAATCGCGTTATAACTAATTTTAGAATTAGTTATCCCACAATTATAGTGTGTTATTTTTATCTTTATGAAATGATAGAATAATTATCCTAAGGGATAAGTAACTCTAGGATAATTTGATTCCCAACCAATTTAGTTTCCCATATGTTTCTAAGTTTTCCGCTAATTTCAAAGGTCAGTTATGCTGAATTTTGTCCGCAGCGCTTTTATAGATGTAGTCTTTTTGTATTTTGGGTGTAAAATTTTCGAAAGTTGTACTTACATTTAGTTTCTATTTTATTTTATTATTAATATCTTCTTCTAGTGAACGTGAACATATATATATAATTTAACACTTTCGGTGGGTTCTTTTGCCTCTTCCCCTTTGTTTTTTATTCCCATCCGGTATTCGGTACCTGTGATAATAGGTAAATTTGAGTATAATTAGGACCCCAAGGAACCACATTTTGTATCGTTTTAATGTAAATATTAATAACAACATGCTCTGATTAGTGCTTTTCATGCATTGCAGGTGAAATATCACAAGAAAAGGACGTTGGAACATTTTTGGAGTCAATTACGGAAAAAAAGGAAGCCAATCGAATAATACCCACAAAGTGCACCAAATAATAAGCAAAAGCTGAGCTCAAGTAGGCCTACCGCGGTCCGGGCGCGACCGTGGTGCAACCGCGGTAGGAAGCAACCGCAGATTCAGAGAGCCTGTTTGGCCGCGGTCCTGGCGTAACCGCGGTGCGACCGCGGCAGGACGCGTAAACTTCAGGGACTAAAGTGCAAAACACGGGATTTTAAGCCCCAAACCCTATATAAACTTAAGGAATTCGCCCAAGAGAGGGGAGAATCAGTTTTTAGAGTTTAGAAAACAACAAAACAAGGGCAAGAGGCAAGGAGGCAAATTGGGCATCAATCCTTCTTTCTTCTTTTGTTCTTTTACCATTGACTATGAATTCTTTTGTAGTTTTTGTTATTATTATGAGTAGCTAAATACTTTAATCTAAGGTTTTGGTGGAACCCGTTGGAGATGAACTTGTTGGCATGTTAATATAGTTTTGAGTTGGTTATTAATCTCTATTTGTTCAACTACGTTTTGATTGTAGTTTGTTGAAGGGCCCTCAACTAGCTGTTCCTATTTATTATGTATCTGCTTGAGAAAGAGTGCATATTTAGGTAGTTGTTGAACAACACCACTCCCGGAGTATAGACGAGAGTCATAACCGAGGGTTTAGAGGTTGGGTTAGAGATAATATACCTCGGGTGCAATCTAAAGTGAACCGTAACGTAAATATAGCTAGCGTAGCTCGAGAGAGTGCGTCTAGTAAATTGTCATAAATGCTTGAGAAAGATTTACGATAACTAGAGAGTTCATGATTGATAGAGACAACCAAATCAAAGCTATAGGAACATACAACTAGGGAAAGAACCAACGGGGGAAACCATTACCTTAGACTTTTATTCCAATTGTTTACAACTGCTTGTTAGTTACTCTTAGTTTTATAGATTCAGTTAGCTGTAGTAGTAATCACAACACCATTTGTTATTCATAAAGTTTGAGGAGGTTGACTAATAAGAATTTAGTACTTTACAAGCTTCTTTTGATACGTTAAGTCCTTGTGGGATTCGACTCTGGGCATAATACCCCGGATTATATTTGCAACGCCCGCTTAGTATTTTCTTAGACACAGTTGAGCGTGATCAAATTTTGGCGCCGTTGCCGGGGACTTAACGGTATTATCAATTGTAGTTGAAGAAAAATACAAAAATTCTTAATTATAGTCAAGTTTCTTTGATTTCACTCATTTATTGAATCTCTAACGTTTGTTGAATCGGTGGTACAAGTGCATGCCTAGGAACTCTTCGAGAACTGGTGACGTTGTTGAAGCTTTACCAGACCCCGAAAATTTTTTCAGGGTCGTGAACAGAGCCAATCAAAGGAGCAAACGACAGACATAACATTGAACCAATAGAATTAGATATGGCAGAACTGAACAACAGAGTTAATATTGATGGTGAGGTTGTTGGTGATGGGCTGACCCTGCAACAAGAAATGCTGCGCCTCAGGCGCCCATTTCACCTGAGGCGCCACTATATGACTGGGCGCAACCCACAACCGATAACTTGGCAATCGCGATTGTGGTTCCCCAGATTGAAGCAGAGTCCTTTGAGATCACAAACAATATGCTGCATCTGTTGCAGAATAAGGGGCTATTTTCGGGGTCATATGCCGAGGACCCTCAGCAACACTTGAAGAACTTTCTGTCCATATGCAAAACCCAGCGACAACCTAATATTACCCCGGATGCTCTAAGACTGTTATTGTTTCCGTTCTCGGTAACGGGGGTTGCTCAGACTTGGCTGAATTCACTCCCAATAAATTCTATTACTACATATGAGGAGTTAGTCAAGCAATTTTTGGGAAAATTTCATCCACCCAACAAGACAACACATCAGATCGATGAGATAATCAGTTTCAGACAGAAGCCCATGGAAACGCTACAAGAGACATGGGAGATATTTCAAGGGATGCTGGTTATTTGCCCACATCATGGTATTCCTGAGCAGATGTTGGGGCAACGTTTCTATATGGGGCTAGCTGACAGTGTGAAAGCCAACGTAGATGCATCAGCAGGTGGAGCGTATCTCAGCAAGACGTGGAGAGAGTGCCAGAGCTTACTTGACACTATGGCACAAAATTCAGGGTGGACCACTAGGGGTGCACCTATCACCCCAATTGTTCACTCAGTGCCATTAGACCCATCTAACACTATGGCTGAGAACATGGCTACATTGATGACTCAGATGAGTATTCTCACAAAGAAGGTGGAAGAATCAGGCGTGAAGCAGCAGGTTCATATTGTAGACATTACCAATGGAGGATTATGCACATCTTGCGTAAGTCAACCTATGGGTAATCACTGGAATGCAGACTGCAATCAAGCTCCCTATCCGGAAGACATGAACTATGTGTCTAATTATGGAGGTCAGAGACAGGGAGGTCAGAATTGGGGTCAGCAAGTTCAACCTTACAGACCACCCCACCTGCAACACAATAACGGTAACATGGGTGCCATGAGACCTCAGGGTAACATGGCACCTTACCAACGATCTCAGGGATACAACAACCAGGCTCAACAACAAGCTTATAATCCCCCTCAACAGCAACATGGGGGAAGACATGAAGATGGATTCTCCAGGTTAGAAGCTATGATGCAACAAGTGATTGGGTCAACTGCCAAGATCAGCGAAAGAGTAGATGCCCATGACTCAGCCATTAAAAACATTGAGGTACAACTGGGGCAAATTTCAAATGCAGTGCACAATCGTCCTCATGGAACTTTACCCGCTGATACTCAGGTGAATCCAAGAGACCAGGGACCAAAACAACTAATGGCAGTGAGCCTCCGCAATGGCAGAGACTTTGACTTGGAGCAAGAGATGGTGCGCGAGAGCAGACAGACAGATACGCTAGTGCAAATGCCTATTGAAATTGATGACGCGACTCCTTTGACAAAGGTCACAGTGCAGCCAGTTGAAGAAAAATCCAGCAATCAAGGTGAGGCTGAAAATGCACTGGAGGAAATATCAGAGCCGGTAGTAGAAGTTGCGGTTGAAAAAGAAAAAGAACAGATAACAAGAAAGAAAAGACCACCGGCTCCATTCCCTCAAAGGCTGGCAAAATACCAGAATGATTAACAATATAAGAATTTCTTGGACATGCTAAAGCAAATACATGTTAATATCCCGTTGATTGATTCTTTGAAGGAAATGCCTGGTTACGCTAAAATGATGAAGGACTTGATGTCCAGAAAATTTGACTTCCAAGATCTAGCCACTGTCACCCTTACCCAAACTTGTAGTGCGGTGGTGACGCGTCCTATTGCTGAAAAGTTGTCTGACCCAGGGAGTTTTACAATTCCTTGTACTATTGGCAACTTTGCTTTCGCCAAAGCTCTATGTGACTTGGGGGCTAGCATCAATCTGATGCCGCTGGCCATCTATAAAAGACTGGGGATTGGTAGAGCCAGGCCTACATCCATGCTGTTGTAACTTGCTGATAGGACGGTGAAAAGACCGTCGGGTATTCTGGATGATGTGTTAGTACAAGTGGGGAAATTTGTGTTCCTTGCTGATTTTGTGATCTTAGACTGTCAGGTAGATGAAGAAATTCCCATAATCTTGGGAAGGCCATTCTTGGCCACAGGCAGAGCCCTTATCGATTGTGAGACTGGTGAGCTTAAGATGAGGCTCAATGAGGTGACCAAGTGAGTTCACCAACTGCTCTCTCATTGACGCCGTGGACGTGATACTAGACGAAGATGATGCGTCCCTAACTGTTGGGGACAATTTGGCTGCATGTTTGATGAACTTAGATGATGTGAATGGTGAGGAATTAGCAGAGTGGGTCTTAGCTCTGGAAGGAAAAAGGATGTGGAAGAGGACTCTCGAAATTGAACCTTTACACTTAGAGAAGAGAGAGAGTCCGCCAGCCAAACCCTCAGTTGAAGAACCATGCAAGTTAGAGCTGAAGCCTTTACCAACCCATCTCAGGTATGCGTTTCTCGGACCTAACTCTACACTACATGTTATTATCTCATCTGGTTTGTTAGATGTGCAGGAACAACAACTATTGCAGGTACTCTCAAAGTGCAAAACTGCCATTGGGTGGACCATGGCAGATATCAAACGGATCAGCCCAGCCTATTGCATGCATAAGATTCTCTTGGAAGAGGGGCACCGACCTTCCAAGGAACACCAAAGGAGCTTGAACCCGAATATGAAGGAAGTGGTTAAGAAGGAAATCATAAAGTGGTTAGATGCGGGAATCATTTTCCCCATCTCTGACAGCAGCTGGGTTAGCCCAGTACAGTGTGTACCAAAGAGGGGTGGTATGACGGTGGTAAAGAGTGATAAAAATGAGCTTATATTCACCAGTACCGTCACGGTTTGGAGAATATGCACGGACTACCAAAAATTGAATCTTGCCACCCGCAAAGACCACGTCCCACTTCCCTTCATTGATCAGATGCTCGACCGGCTAGCAGGGAGATCTCACTTTTGTTTCCTTGACGGGTATTCGGGGTACAACCAGATTTCTATTGCCCCGGAGGATAGGGAAAAGACCTCCTTCACATGCCCTTATGGGGTGTTTGCTTTCAGAAGGATGCCCTTTGGCCTCTGCAATGCACCTGCAACATTCCAACGGTGCATGATGGCCATTTCCACAGACATGGTGGAAGACATCATGGAGGTCTTATGGACGACTTCTCAATAGTGGGAAATTCGTTTGATGAATGCCTAGCAAATTTAAACCGTGTGCTGAAGAGGTGTATATAGACGAATATAGTGTTGAAATGGGAGAAATGCCATTTCATGGTACAAGAAGGAATCGTCTTGGGGCATTTGGTCTCAAGTAAAGGTATTCAGGTGGACAGAGCCAAGGTCGAGGTGATTGAAAAACTTCCACCACCCACGACAATCAAAGCTATTCGTAGCTTCCTGGGACACGCCGGATTCTACCGGCGATTCATCAAGGATTTCTCCAAAATTGCCAACCCTCTCTGTAAGTTGCTAGAAAAAGATAACCTATTTGTGTTTTCTGATGATTGCAGGCTGGATTTTGAGGATTTAAAGAAGCGGCTAGTCACATCACCGATTATAGTTGCCCCCTAATGGGAGCAACTATTTGAGCTCATATGTGATGCTAGTGACTATGATGTAGGAGCCGTGTTGGGGCAATGCAGAGACAAGGTAATGCACCCAATTTACTACGCAAGTAGGACATTGAGTGGAGCTCAGTTGAATTACACGGTAACAGAAAAAGAGATGTNGGAGCCGTGTTGGGGCAGCGCAGAGACAAGGTAATGCACCCAATTTACTACGCAAGTAGGACATTGAGTGGAGCTCAGTTGAATTACACGGTAACAGAAAAAGAGATGTTGGCTGTAGTGTTTGCCTTCGACAAGTTCAGGTCTTACCTCATCGGGTCAAAGGTGATTGTGTACACTGATCACGCAGCCATTCGGTACTTAGTTGAGAAAAGAGAGTCTAAGCCGCGCCTAATTCGTTGGGTGCTACACTTACAAGAGTTTGACTTGGAGATTCGTGACCGTAAGGGAATGGAAAACCAAGTCGCTGATCATTTATCACGACTTGAAGGTGCTGAAAAGGCACCTGAGTCTGAGGATATTCTGGAAACCTTTCCAGACGAGCAGTTGCTGGACACAAGTGTGGAAGAGGTGCCATGGTACGCAGATATTGCTAACTACCTTGCATGTGGCATCGAACCTTATGAGCTCTCCTCCATGCAAAAGAAACGATTTTATTGTGACTGCAGAAATTATTATTGGGACGAACCGTATTTGTTCAGAATTTGTATTGATAACATGATCCGGAGATGCGTCTCCGAGATAGAACAATTTTCGGTTTTGCAGGCTTGCCACGCGTCACCTTATGGGGGACACTTTGGAGGAGTCCGGACAACAGCAAAGGTGTTAGAGGCCGGTTTCTACTGGCCAACAATTTTCAAGGACGCCCACCAGTGGGTAAAAGGATGTAATGAATGCCAAAGAACGGGAAATATATCCCGTCGTCATAAGATGCCTATGAAGCCAATGCAGGAAGTTGAGGTGTTCGATGTCTGGGGGATCGATTTCATGGATCCCTTTGTCAGCTCTTACGACAATAAGTTTATACTTGTTGCTGTGGACTATATGTCCAAATGGGTGGAAGCCGCAACATTCCCCACCAATGATTCGAGAGTGGTGGTTGGGCTTTTGAAGAAGAATATTTTCACCCGATTTGGAATTCTGAGAGCTATTATCAGTGATGGGGGCACACACTTCTGCAACCGAGTCTTTGAGAAGTTGCTGGCTAAATATGATGTGCGCCACAAGGTGGCCACCCCGTATCACCCCCAAACAAGCGGGCAGGTAGAGGTCTCTAACCGAGAGATCAAGAGTGTGCTCACAAAAACTATAAACGCCACAAGAACGGATTGGGATAAAAAGCTTGACGATGCACTCCGGGCCTACAGAACCGCATTCAAAACACCAATCGGTATGTCCCCATACAAGTTGGTATTTGGGAAGGCCTGCCATTTGCCTGTGGAGCTTGAACATCGAGCTTGGTGGGACTTAAAGCAATTGAACATGGACCCCGATGCTGTTGGGGAAAATAGACTGACAGAGCTGCATGAGCTGGAAGAATTCAGATATCACGCTTTGGAAAGTACGAGACTATACAAGGAAAGAATGAAAAGGCTACATGACAAGCACATTGTGGACATACATTTCAAACCGGGAGACAAGGTATTATTGTACAATTCAAGGTTGAGACTGTTTCCTGGTAAGCTTAGGTCCCGATGGTCTGGGCCGTACTGTGTTAAAGAAGTGTTCCCATATGGGGCTGTGGAGATTACAAGTGAAAATGGCATCAACACCTTCAAGGTTAATGGTCAAAGACTGAAAATGTACGTGGGAATGTATGAAACGAAGGAGTTGTCTGTGGTGTGGCTCGATGAACCACAGAGGTTGAGTGATTCTTAAATGCGCTCATTCTGCGTCGTGCCGCGACGTTAAATCAATTGGGAGGCAACCCATGATAGTTGTAATCTCTAACATGTTGTGGTGTATGCAGGAGAGTTTGGGAGGGTGTTGAACCAAAAGCCTG